>CAXKVX010002638.1:0-15054 GCA_964058865.1 Eleocharis quinqueflora
CGGGTCCCGTCACGGGTCACGGGTCACGACGGGTGCGACGGGTGCGGGTCGGGCGGGTTCTGACGCGGGTCTGACACGGGCGGGTCTAATACGGGTCGAGTTGGGAACCGGGGGAAAAACCTGCCCTTGACCCGTCACGGGTTTGACCCGCGGGTTTCGACCCGTCTGGCAGACGGGCGGGTTTGGGACCCGGCGGACACGGGCGGGTCGTAACGGGCGGGACCCGGCGCGGGTTTAGCACAACACTAGTTGTAATATAATCCATCTCTATATATATATATCTATATGAGCATGGCTAAAATAATATGCATAGTACACCCCATGGATATAGGTCACTAAATTGAGATTTAAGTTGCTCAATAAATTCTTCATATGAAAATTGTAGGAAATCAAATTTCGTGATTTTTAGAGCTTTCTAGCTATTTTTAAAATATTTTTTAAAAACAGTCCAGATTTAATACTACAAAAGTGCCATTTCTGAGCTGATTTTAAAAAATATTTAAAAAATAGCAAGAAAGCTCTAAAAATCACGAAATTTTATTTCCTACAAGATTTTGATATGAAGAATTTATTGAGCAACTTAAATATCAATTTAATGACCAAATTAAATACAAATGGGCGCATAGTACATTATGTGGTGTACTATGCATATTATTTTAGCCATGCTCTCTCTCTCTCTCTCTCTATATATATATATATATGTATATGTATATATAGAGAGAGATACGCTAGGGTGCTCCATGGAGCACCAAACCCCTAATGCTTCACATCGTATCTCCAATTTAAAAATTCTAACGACCAATTCGAACCGTTGAACATGATCTATATATTGAAATCTACTTGGAGATTAAATTTTACAATTTTTTATTTGTTATGCTATTTTTTAGAGAGGTATAAAAATTCATTAACAGTTCCTAAAATTCAATAACAAAGCACTCTTTAATGAAAGATTTTGAATGTAATTTTGTCATTTTTTTTCTCAATCCCAGCCACAATATTTGTATTGAATCTTGAGAACAAAAAATTAGAAGTATATGGTAACCTTTTAAAATATAAGGGAGAGCAAGGGAACGCAGCGGAGCTGCGGAGGAACAAACAATGGAAGGGATCAAGGGAGCAGAGGAACGAGCAAGGGAAGGAATGTGCAAACGAATCGGATACGGACGGATAATAATAATGTCGTATTTGTATCAGTCATTATTTTAAATATACGAATATGAATTCGAATAATTTCGAATACGAATACGAATACAAATCGGATAATAAACAAATACAAATACAAATCGAATATTATCGAATACGAATGCGGATATGAATATAATTCGGATAGTTGAAACAAAATATATTTATCATGAAAAATAATAATTTTGATAAATTATATTTGTCATCTTCAATCAATATTTAATTAAAGTTTGATAAGTTAGACAATAATAATTTTGGTCTACCAGTATTTAATTAAAGAGAATACACACGGCTACAGGCTTTTCATTTCAAAAAGAGAATAAAGTTACATGAGCTAAGCTTCATAATATTATTTTATTAAAATTTGACAATTATATTGAATCACATCTTTCAAATACTTGCGTCCATATATATTCTTTCCGGATATTCGAAAATCTGAAATTTTCGGATTCGGATAATTATTCGAATTCGTATTCGATTCAAAATTCGAAATCGTATTCGTATCTGTATTCGATAAAAAAAATATTCATATTCAAAAATATATGTATCTGAATATTCGATATCCGATTAAATTCGAATTCGAATTCGAATCCGAATCCAAATAATCAGATAAATATCAAATCTGATTGCATTCGTATAAGGATCGCGTGGAGCTGAAGATGAAATGACATAATGGCAGGGAG
Source organism: Eleocharis quinqueflora (assembly GCA_964058865.1). Lineage (NCBI taxonomy): Eukaryota > Viridiplantae > Streptophyta > Magnoliopsida > Poales > Cyperaceae > Eleocharis > Eleocharis quinqueflora. The sequence goes on from CAXKVX010002638.1 coordinate 1,866, forward strand.
ACTCTTAGTTTTTTAGCGGGCAAACTTTTCATTTGCAATTTCTTTAGGGAGCTGATACGTAGAGACTAATATTGATATCGATATTATTATGTACATTTAGTTGAGTTATTATACATATTATTTTTTGTACTGAACTAGTTATGCATTTTATTTTGTACTGAAATAGTTATGGATGTTATTTGAGTTATTATACACATTATTTTGTTAACATGCATAATATATTTTCATTACAAAAATAATATGAAATAACATGAATAATAAAAATCAAATAATATGCAAAATAACTCAACTAAATGTGCATAATAATATCGATACCATAGTCGATATTAAATGTAGTATCTACGGAACATTATACTTATTTATTTTGAAGCGAAATTAGATCTGCTCCGTTGGATATGATCGAACGATCCGGATACAAAGAGCACCTCTCCGCTGCAAAAAGAAATGCTCGTGAGGATACGGTTCCCGGCCTTACCCGTCGAAGACGTTCTGAGAAGTAAAATATAAGAAAAAGACAGAAATTCATCGTCTGGTCTGCAGAGATTGCTTCTCACCTGCACGAATCTCAATGGTCCCGCGGAGGTATTCTAAATCATCCAGCCGTTAGCATCTGGTCAAAGTAATCGCTCATTCTTACAATATTCTATGGCGTTTCTCTACATACCACGTGCATCGAGTCACTGCACGAAAGAAATAAACATGCTGCAAATACAAGTTGCAACTTACAAAGAAAGAGAAACAGGAGCAGAGTAACAATAAACCTTAAACCAAATCTCCTCCTCCGCATTCCAGTCGCCTTACAGAGTTCCAGAGTTACAGTTACCTCCCGTTTCTCCTATCCATCATCTCCACTTGGCACCCGCATTGCCAATGGACCTGTTCCCCTCTTCTCCAAGCGACGATTCTCATTCTCTCTCCTCCTCCGACCTTGATACAGAGGTACCAACTAAATTCCGTCTTAATTAATTAATAACCATTCGACTTATTCAGGTTGGTTAATTATCCCATCTTTGATTATTACTAGTCGACAGGTTCGTTCTTCCCCGACCGGAGCACTACACTTGGGACACTAATGGGAGTTGCTTTCTACAACCGGAGCACGAGCGCAAGGCTGAACCAGGAGCTGCGAATCAGGCCAAGGGCAACAGCAGCGGAGGTCCGGCGGTCGAGGTGGCGACGGACAGGAGGAGCGAGGAGGAGGAGGTGGAGGTTCAGCCTCTGTGGGGACCACATGTCAGGTCCGGCTTCACTAGGAGAGTTTCTCCAGGTGGAGAGGAGTTTGTACGGTGGTGGCTTGGTGGAGAATGAGGCGGTCAGAGGTGCAAGCGGGAGGTTGTTTGATAATGGATTGGTGTTGCCTCCGCCCTCCGGTGTTGGCGGCGCCGGCGCCACCTCAGGTTGGTCGAAGGAGGTTGTTAGTGCGGCGGCTGGGTAGGCTGCCTGTGCTACTCACTGGGATCTGCTGTGGCGGCCGCCAAGTGTGAACTTGTATAAAAAGGAATATTCATTTTTATTTCTTATTATATGTTTGATTAATAAACCCTAAAATATCAATTTGGAAAACTAAGCGATGAATGAAATAAATTAATTAATCGTGCTTCCGATATAACTAATTGATTGCTTGTTACTACTGGAAATTATTAGGCAATTTGAAAAACTTTTTGAAGATGTTATAATAATACATATATATTCTGTAGGTTTTTAGTAGAGGACTAGAGGGTTCAAATGTTTTTATTTTCTGTGTGCCTCCATCATACTTCTAAACCTGGACCGACCATTCATCGAGAAACAAAATATGAAGTCCGGAGATAAAGTGAAAATAAAGTGACGAGTGATTAATATTTGAAAGACATGATGATGAAAACACAAAAATTGGAGGCATATGAGCCCTCCTCTTTTTAGTATTATGCTTTTTAAAATTAAAAACTTATGTTGTAAGGATGCAAATATCGTATCTGATACGACGAGAGTACGTCGATACATCATTTTCATTGAAAATTAGAATACGACATAATATATATAAATTAATAAAAATCATATTATTATTATTAAATATTGAATAAAAATTAATATTTCGATAATATATAACACTTATGGACACAAATATAAATGTGTTATAGTAGTTATTTACTTGAATGTGTTTAGAAAAAGATCTTGATTTCAATTTCCACGGCTGAAAATTAAATGTCAGTTCTCTTTAGTCATATGTCGACAATTTTCGGGTCATGGGTGTGGTCGGACAAGGTTAGGTCGGGTCGTGTTGGTCTTTTTCGGGTGACGGATAGGGTCAGGCGAGATCGGATCGGGTTTCAGGTCGGGCTGCATCGACAACTTTCGAGTCTTGGGTCGGGTCGGGCGAGACCGGGTCGGTTGCACCGACAACTTTCAAATATTATTTTGAGTTTTAAGTTCAATCGGACAAGATCTTGTCACGTTATTGAATTGTATTAGTAAATCTTGACTTTCTCTGATGTTTATTTGTTAGTAAAATTAGATTATGATGTGGGTAATATATGATTAAATCAATTTGCAGGTTGTATCACGTCAAGTCGGGTCGGGTCGGGTCGGGTTCGGGTCCTCATGTGTCGCTCAATCTTGGGTTACAGGTTGTCTCGGGTCGGGTCGGATCGGGCTTGGGTCCTCATGTGTCGCGCCATCTCGGGTTACAGGTCGCCTCGGGTCGGGTCGGGTCGGGCTCAGGTCGGGTCGAGTCAGGTCGGGTCAGGCTTGGGTCCTCATGTGTCGCTTCGTCTCGGGTTATAGATCATTTCGGATCGAGTTGCACGATGATAGATAGTAATTTATGGAGAAATTAGAAGTACGTCATAACAGTTTACACGATACTCCGATTTATTTTAGATTATTCGATATTCTTAAAATCCGCACTAATTAAAACTAAACGATTCGGAATGATTCGAAGTATCGGATGTACATATCTTTAATGTATTGAAATATTTAATTTTTTTGTGAGTGAATAGTGATGTATGTGAAGGGGCGGATGTATGTAGAGGGAGGAGCCCAGGACAGCCGTCCCATTGGATGTGAACTACAGCTTGGAGCTGCAGCTCACAGATCAACTTGTGCAACCCTGTGCGGCTGTGTTCTCTCAACAGTGGTTCCTCTTCTCCCCTGCTTTCTCACTGTCGCTACTGGTACTGACTACTGAATGCCAAGAAATTAATTCCATCTTCTGTCATGTTTTCTAGGGTTTGAGCTACTAGGGTTTCTGCACTGAATCAATACTTCCTTTGAATGTGTAGATAGAGCCGGTGAACTAAATGATCAAGGAAAATAAGATTGAGCAAAAGTGTTTATTTTTCTACATTAAAATATACCACCAGTAGACAAAAATAAGTAATTCAGAGTTTTACATTGGCGACTCTTCCTGTTAATGGCAATGATTAACTGATAATACGATGCAGATTTCACTTGTGAAACAACAAAAGTCGCTCCTACCTAAAATTTCCACTAAAAACATGCACCGTTGCACCATTTTGCTCGTCTTTGACCGGTCTACTCAAATAATACTATTTTTTCCCATTCACTGGGGTCAAAGTGAGGCAACAAGCAATGTCATATCTGTAACTCGGTACTCGGCGCATCAGTTGTGTAACTGGTATTATTTGATTGCCCGAAAGAAAATGAATCGTCGCAGTTTCTTGATTGATCAACACCAGTGGAGGATTTTGGGGTCAAACTGTTGTTACTCTGACAAACATCTCCCTTTTCTGACAATTTGGAGTATGGTGTAGTGCTTACTCTGAAACCAAAAGATGCAAAACTCATAAATACCCTTTCAAAATTAAAGGTTTATTTAACCAGGACTAGGAGAGTCATCAAAGTTCGAAATTATACCTTTCTTTTCGCCTTTCCAAGAATCGAGCTAGAGATGCCTTCCTTGCTTGTGGCACAGCTGCAATCAAATTAAACTAATTTTCTTTAGACAACCGTAAACTTCTAGTTAGGTGATACCATTATTTCACATTTAAAAGTTGGCAAGAACAGGCAAAGCCTACTTTACTCAAAAAAAAAAAAAAATAGTTAGCAAGAACAAGCTTTTTATAGTTTTCAGTAGGGAGTTTCAGCCAATTTCAGTGCGCATGCCAACCAGGATGATACTGGTACTGCCTTAATTGAGGCAGAATTGGGTTCGATTAAGTGTCAGTAACAATGATGCGAAACCCAGCCAACTGGTCTTGGTTCCAATATGTAATGGGAGCATTTATATAGTCAGTAACTTGACAAAAATTATACCTCTTGGCATAATAGAAGCAGCAGTAGTGTTACTTAATCCAGCAGCTAGACTTGCTGCAGTATCCAATCCAGTAGTCAAATTAGCAGGGGCACCTGATGCGGCAGGTGGACTTGCGGTAGGACTTAGTTTGGAAGGTAAGCTTGAAGAAGGCTCAGGCTGACTCGAGGGACGTAACGGGCTCAAAGACTTGGTCATGTTAGAGTCACTGTTGTTAGAACTAGAAGCACTCCTAGAAAGAGCTGCCGCAGGGGAAACAATTGAAACTGGACTTGATGTTACTGGACAAGACGGTGTAACAACAATTGGGCTATGTTTCTGGGCTTGCATTGGGTTTGAAATTTTCAAACTGTCTGCACCTACAACTTCTACTGAAGTCTCTACTTTAGGGGGTTCAATGGTTGGAGGAGCAGCATTCACTGCTTTTGCTAGCATCAAAATCTCCTTTGCCTGTTAATAAACAATGTTTTGAAAAAGATAATAACTAACAATACATTGAAATTTGACTTCTACAGTCAAATATTAAAGAAATTAAAGGACAGATTCAAACCTTATCCACTGGGATGTTGTCAAATGAGAAAACCGATCCAGCATAAAATATCGTCATTTGTGCAGTTGGAGAAGGCTTTGGCACCTCTCTTTTAAAAGAAAACATATATGTAAATATTATGCTATGATGCTGAATTAATATTAAAAGAAATAATTAGGTTTTAAACTTCTGTTACCTTTGCACAAAAACTCCAACAGTAGATCCTACCAAATGCCCATTCAAATTCACCCCTCCACCATAAGACTGCTGTTTCACAGGCGTAATCGTAACATTTTGCGAACTTGGGCCACTATTATTAACTTTCACAAAAGGATTACTTTGCATAAACGGAACCGAATGGTGAGACATGACTGGATATACCCTTGACCCATTTGCATTCGTCACGGAAGAGCCATACCCATGCACCGCATACTGTAAATACAAAAGGTAAGTTGCAAATTAACTAACTTGATACCAAAATACAGTACAGCCTCATGTCTTAGTACTATATGTACAGTGAAATGAAATAAATATACTTGATAGGTTGTTATGTTCACCTGTTGGGTTAACAGAGGGGCGGAGGTCCTGGGATTGGTGTTAAAATTCTCTGGTTTGGGTTGAAACCCAGAAATGGAGAACTGGTCCGTCTTCTCTTCTCTGATTGTCTTGATTGACATGAAAGGAGGCAAGGGAGATGTCTTGTTTGAGGAAGGCCACTGTATACCTGACCCATTTCCATAAAACACTGCAACCAACCAATAACAGAAAATCAGATTTTGACAATATTGTAATTTCTTTCCTTATTATTTTTTTTCTCGGGAAATTATTTTTCCTAGTTTTAGCAGCAGAGGAAAATAAAAAAGCAACCCAACTAACTCCTCAGATTGGAAAACTTCCTATTATTTATTCCTTATATAATAAGCTAATCAAATAAGTTCAGAAGCATGTTTCAACAAACCTATTAATTGGTTCTTGACAGCTGCTGTCAAGTTTTCAAAAAATAAAAATAAATAACCTATTGATTGGTGAGGCGTACATACATAATACTACAGTCAAATATTATGAGGTATCTCAGACCAAACCACCAAACCAAACAGCTAATATTTATTAAAGCCATAAATTTAGGTTTACTATGAGAAATCGGATCAAATGGCCAAACAGCTGCAGCAACAAGCAATCAAAGGAGAACCTATATCTAATACAAATATTTAACAGATATAATCTTATTAACTATGATCATAATTATTCAATTAGGTAGGCTAGAAGGGAAAACTTTCAATAGCAAACCAACTAAACCTCAAATAAGGGATCAAGTACCAGAATCCTGAAGATTACATCTCCCGTCGTCCTTCGACATAGCACCTGATTCTTTCCCAATTACACCCAAGAAGTCTCTCTCCATGGAGAATCTTTCGAATTAACCCCTGAACAAATTGAGAATCTCCTTCAGGGGCCTATACCCTTCTTGTAAAATACACTCCTCTTTCCTTTCTCGCCTCTTCGACTTCTTTTCCCTCCTTCTCTCCCTCTCTCCCTCTCTCTCTCTCTCTTCCACTAATAAAAAGAGAGACACACTGCAGCGTCTTTGTTTTTTTAAATTCTGGTAATTTCCTTAGAAAATAAAGGCACACCAAAAGATGTCGGCTCCCGAATCCCGATGGATCTGTTGTTATTGTAGCTCTACACGTGGGACCCGCACACGCTGCATACACCTAGTCTATTTCGTACACAGCGTTTCACTCCACGTGAAGCAAAGAATATGACAATGCGCTTGAATATTGTATAAACAAGGTCCAGGCAACTTGATGTTAAGTTAAGCACCTGCTTATTTTTCGAACTTTATCATATGATAAATATGTGTCATCAAATAGAAGTGGCAGTTAATTTATTGACAATAAAAACAAGATCACCCACTCACCCACCCAGGCAGCATACGACACGACGCGGCTCGTGAATAAAAAAGGCAAAGGAATTAGCCACGGCGCGATCTGGTTTTGTTAAATCCATGCAATTAGCGAGCTTATTAATTAGATGGTGATTTGGACTTTAGAGAAATTAATAAATAGTTACGGTTGTAGTGTAAACAAATATTAGAGATCACGAGGGAACATGATGAGATGGCGATGGTGGCGTGTAGTTACTAATTACTTATTACATGTACTAATATTAGAGATCTTCTGTGCCAGTTGCGGTGTGACCTATAATATAATATATACGTGTACTCTTAGATGGCTTCAAGTTCTATTGTGTCCACTTAATTACAGGATTCATAAATAATTCTTTTCAAAAACTTATCAAAGAAATATAAAGTTTGAATATAATTTCAAAACGTTAGGATAAGTTGCTTGTTAAATTATGTTAAGTCCACTTAATTATTGGCACTGCAATAGGGTTGACCTTTGATCAAAGAGAAATAATAAGCTGATTTATTCAGTTGGTAATGAGCTTATTAGTTATCATGTTATATGATTCTATGAGAATTGTTGGAAATAGATTTGCTATTACTAAGGCTTAATGCGAAAGCTCAAGAATCATAAGAATTGATATAATTCATTCATTTGGTTCTACATAATTGTTAATCAAAGAACTTTAAAAATGGCAAAAAGATAATACAAAGAGATAGAGAGAGTGAGAGAGTGGATGAAATGTGACACTCGATGTAATGTGGTTCAACCAAAATCTTTTCGAAGCCTATGCACAAGGAACTCTCCGATTCCACAACAGGACTGAGACACTAAATGGATTATTCTTACAAGTTTGGATTCAAATTTTCTTATAAAACAAATGGGCAACTATGAATCATGGTCTAAGAATGGACCAAAATAACGATCTAAGAAGGGATCAACCAAAGATCCAAGAAGGAACAAAAAATGACGATGAGTTCGGCACTATCTTTCCACAAGATCTCGGTACGTGGAACCCAAACTCTCAAGTCAAAATAATCTCTCAATGAGTATCACAAAGGTTTTTCAAATAGATGATTAGACAATAATGTGGAAAGCTAAAATGTAGCTTTGATCTCTCTCTTGGTTTGCTATAATGAGTGTAGGTAGTATGCATTTTTAGGAGAGAGATGAAAGAGATCAGCTCCTTAAATAGTTATACATAATAGAAGAATAACTCTCTTTCTCGCCTATATCGATATATCATATGGTATATTGTTATATCGATACATCAATCGATATGAAATAGATGTATCGATTGAGAGCAGAATGGTGGCGGTCCTCTCAGACAAATTTTGATCTATTTTTTTAGATCCATAACACCTTGCCTTGGATCCTTCAACCTTCCCCAATTGACCGGGCTTATGACATAGGAAAAGATTTGGGTTGTATACCGCCATGGTCAACTGCGGGTTCAGGATCCCGCTAACTGACTTTCAAAAGGAGGTGTTGCATAAGTTCGACGTAGCACCCGCCCAATTCAGCAGCTACGCATGGTGTCATTTGACATCGTTAGAGACATTCTTTCAGGGCAACTCCACTAGTCTAGGAACCAACCGGCCAACTCCGTCGGTTCTAAACCATTTTTACATGGTCGCCCGAGTGGATCGAGAATGGTTAAGTCTAAAACAGAGACAAAACCGCCCGAAAATCTTTAACACTAAGAGTACATGAAGAATAAATAAGTGGAAACAACGGCTCTTCTTTCTTGAGAACCCTCAAATAACCCTCGGTTTAAATGGGGTCCGTATTATTTGGAGGCTTTGATCGATTGGGATATCGTATTTCTCGAATGTCCAGAGGATAACAGTCTTATCGCTCGAGTGAAGAGATTTTAGAAGGTATTACTCGTATATTAGAGTTATAACAAGGTTAGGTATCCGAATATAGTACTAATGAGTTTTATCATTGTTGCAGAACAAGGTCCCATGGATCTAATCTATGATGGCGAAAAGATCCCTCTAATAGAGGTAGAGGATGTCCCATCAGCCTCGGACACGGAGCAACCTCAGGATGTTGCGGCTCCTACTGCTCCTCGGGTGAGCAAAAAGGCGAAGACTCCTATCGCCACGACTTTTCGGGCGGAGAAGAAGAAGCGTCAACTCATCCTTGACGAAAAACCTCGCAAAAAATATAAGCACCGGCCAGGCCAAGCAGTTATGAGCTGTCTTCGCTATCCCTCTCACCGCAAAAGAGCAGCAGGAGTTAAGTAGGAACCAAACGATCTCCGATTGACCTAAAAGTGATCTGGTATCAGCTGTATATTTTGTCGTGAGCTTTCTAACGCCACGAAGAACGTTAAAATCGGAGTTACGACTCAAAAATTAGCTAATATAATATGAGGATAATATTGTTTTATATATATTTTTATGTAATAAAGCTTCAACATAAGTCATAAGGACCGCACATACCCAAAACAAGTCGAATATTCTATGCCTGCATTACCTAAAAGATATCCTGTGGAGTGTAGGATGCAGAAGATCTCACAACAAGTACTATTAATTAAAACATGGTTTGCTTTCTTTATCTATTCTATATTTCTATTGTCACGACTCACGAGGTGTTAACTTATTATAGTACATTACTTTATTTGGTTTTACCATGTGGTCCGATACAACGCATCTTCTTTATCTATTGTCGTGACATTTGTTTTTTTTCTTTTTTAAATTGAAAACGAAAGGCTACCAACGAGCACGTTGCTATTTCTGAATTTGAAAGGGACTCCCACATTTCTCACTTAATTAAGTACTTCAATAATTTAATGGTTGTGTGGGTCATTATCACCAGCGTGCATTATTCGCAATCATTTTAATATCTTGTATTACTTCATTAATTAATGTATTCAGATCTCAAGGAACTGTTTATAATTCTTTTTGATTGATTAATTTGGTCAAATTTCTTTTATATTATTTGAACCGGATTTGGTTCACTATAACGTAAGAAAAAATGACCATTGATAATCTGTTTCAGTTTGTATTAAATAATCAATAAAGCTTAATCAATCAGATTGATCTATTTTAGTTTTGATATTATTATAAATTTGCAATAGAGGTATGGTGGTATTGGATTTTTTATTTTGGACTAATACAAAATTGAAGCAACAATAGAATAATTCGAAAATAGATCAATAAAGTATAAAACATTCTAAAATAGACCCAATTTCATTTCGAAATATGTTTTCAAAATATATTTTCAAATTATTCTTCATATATTAAAATCGTTTGTACGTGATCTTCATATTGAAAATAGTCCCAATTTTACATTTCTGTTAAAAAAGTTACTCTTTCTAGAGAGGTGAATTTTTTTTCTTATTAGATGGTAGAAATTCTTATTTTTTTTTCTTTGAAAATAGTAAAAAAGTTTCTAAAAATATATAAATTTTGATCTTCAAATGGACTTCAATATGCAGATTATGTTCAACAATTTGAATCGGTCATTTAAATTTTGAAAGTCGAGATACGAATGCAAAGTAGTGCTTGAATTCTATTTTGAAAAATATTCTGGTTGTGTCAGACTAATTTTATTTGTTGTTTCTCATTTTCTTTTTATGTTTAGAGTGCTTTTTACGCATTTTGGCATTTCGGCATTTTGGGGCGGGGCGCCATTTCGACATCCACCCTTGTGCAGTACTTAATCAAATTCACGTCCTCTATAGTAAAGAGATGGCAGGGTGCCATCTTAGTGACTACACTCTAGGGACTTAGTCAAATCCTTACACTTGGCCCCCTCTCTCTCCCAGCGCAAAGGCGGGACGCAAGAAAATGATGGCGGGACGTTATCTTGTGATTGCACTCTAGGTACTTAGCCAATTTTCCTACACTTCACTCCCTTTCTTTCCAGCGCGAAGGCAAGGCATAAGAAACAGATGGTGGGGCGCCATCCAAACCTTCACCCTTGTGCAATTTGATACTTAGAATTGGCACCCTTTGACAGAGATATGAATTTTGAACGATATAAAGGTTTAAAACACTGCAGAAAGGTCCGGAACCATTCATGCTTCATTTTAGAATTGTTTTGAATTTTGTGAACAAATTTTAGAGAGAAAAATATAGAGAGAAAGGAGAGAGATCACAAGATTGATTGGAAGGCCGGAAGAGCACTTGGAGAAGAGATTCGGTTCAGAGTTCTCGATTTATCTTTTCTCTCTTCTTCCTCATGCACTGTATTGATTTATCGTGTTTCTCTTTCTTGTTTTATGTCATGAGTGAGTAGAACTGTCGCAAGAATTGTCGCAATTAAAGCACGTCTTCCTTCGGAAGGAGGTATATGTATTGTTTATGTAATGGTCCCCATCTCTCTCTCTTTTCAAAAGATAAATAAACAACGAAACGCGTAGTGCTAATATTCAAATAGGGAAGTGGGGAAAGAAAAACAAATTAATTATAAAAGCATTTAAAACTTAAAAGGGTGAAGGTGCTGATATATCATTTGTCCACACAAACTTTTTTAGTTTACAAATCATTTCAAATTTTGAAATGGCATGAAGGACAGCAGCGAGAAATTAATTAATCAAAACCTCAAAGAAGTTAAGAAGGTGCCATGTGCACAACAGTAGAATTCTTGAACTATTAATATTATTTATTAGTCTCGGACAAGTGAGTGGTAGGCTGGTAGCCATGCATATCAAATAATTAAAATATATCTGGTAGCTTCGAAGTTTGAATTAAAAAATTTATACATGCGATGCCTCCAGTTGGCAAAGGATTTGATTTGATGTCGAGCCTAATTGTTTGGTGAAGCGTGTTGAATTGGAATGGTAGAGGTGGGATCATTTGATTTGCTGAGGTGAGGAGTCAGTAGAGGCGGCAATTGGATGGATCGGGCGGATTTGGATGGATCGGGTCGAGTCGGATCAGATTATTTGACTTTTGGCGAAAGTCGGGTCACGGGTCGAGTCGGGTCAAATTATTTGACTTTTGGCGAAAGTCGGGTCACGGGTCGGGTCGGGCATGATCGGGTCGGTCCTCGGGTCTACGAGTGTCGACAAGTTTCGAGTCACGAGTCGGGTCAAGCGAGATCGGGTCGGGTCTCGGGTCGACGAGTGCCGACAACTTTCGGATCACGGGTCGGGTCGGGCGAGATCGAGTCGGGCCTCGGGTCGACGAGTGCCGACAACTTTCAGGTCTCGGGTCAAACCTCGGGTCGACGAGTGCCGACAACTTTCAGGTCTCGGGTCGGGTCGGGCCTCGGGTCGACGAGTGTCGGCAATTTTTGAGTCACAGGTCAGGTCAGGTGACATCAGTTCGGGCCTCAGGTTGACGAGTGCCGACACCCTTAGGGTCACGGGTCGGATCGGGCGACATCAGGTCGACAACTTTTAATACAAGAATTTCAGCCAAAGTGACATCATATATTAATTCAGATTGGGTTACGGGTCATCTCAAGTCGGGTGGGGTGGGGTTTTGGGTCCACATGTGTCGCTTCGGATCGGGTCACGGGTCGAAGCAGGTCGGGTCGGGTCCACGGGTGTCGCTTCTGATCGGGTCACGGGTCGAAGCAGGTCGGGTCAGGTCTGGTCTCGGGTCCATAAGGGTCGCTTCAGATCAGGTAGCAGGTCGTGTCAGGTCGGGTTGGGTCGGGTCTCGGGTCTCTATATGTCGATTCAGACCGGGTCACGGGTTATCTCAGATCCGGTCGGGTCTGGTTATGGGTCAATCTTTGTCGTGTAAGATCAGGTTACGGTTTGTGTCGGGTCAGGTCAGGTCGGGATACAGATCAACCATTGTCGCGTAATATCGGGTTACGGGTCGTATTCGACCGGGTCGGGTCGGGTTCGAATTAGTTTGTGTTTCTAACAAATCGAGTCAGATCGGATTTAGATCAAGTCGGATCGAGCGAATTTCTCGAATCGGATCGGATTCTACCACCTCTAGGGGTGAGGGATAAAAAGAGGATAGAATATTTAAAGCGTCTAATTCTCTCTTCTTCCTGCTAGCTACGATCTATTATTATATTTTTTTCCATAATACAAAAGCTCGTTGATTTCACCGTTTTTTACTATCTATAATATTAGCTAATTATACAGAACGTGCTTATACGTAATGATTAAGGGTCTATGTTACACTTTCCTTAAAAAGTTTCTTATTGATTGAACATTATATACTATATCATTTCCCAACATCTGAATGAACATTGATTTTTGTGATTTTTCTGTTGTTGTCACGTGTTGTAGGTGGAGCTGCCACGTGTAGTAGGTAGAGTTTGTTTTTTTTTTTTTGCTGCTGCTGCACACATGAATGGAGCTTATGCATTAATACTTTATTGAAATAGAAAAATTTGTGCGGAGCGTGAGAAGCTACCTAGTTATATATTGATGGATGGTCGGGTGCCATCGCCCATTGGAATAGCAGAATAGTATAGTAAATTAATAACACACTGTTTTGGCTGAAAATGACTACTAAATATGAATTATGAATTAGAAAGTTCAAAATATATACCACTATAATTAATAGATAAATTTAGACT
>CAXKVX010002639.1:0-82795 GCA_964058865.1 Eleocharis quinqueflora
CAGATTATTGGTGAAATTACTGTGGCTGGTGCAACCTACAAATCCATGGAGTTTGTTGGTTCAACTGTTGAAAGTTTAAATGTATGCCTCATCATTTCCCAAGTATATATTATAACATAATGTGAGTGAGATCAGACTGAAATTTACTTTTGCTTTGAAGATGGAAGAGAGAATGACATTGTGCAATATGGTTGTTGAAGCCGGTGGCAAGAATGGAGTTGTACCACCTGACGGGACTACATTCAAGTACCTCGAGGTATGAGAACTTGCCCCTGAAAGCCATGGATAAGCATTTTTTTGTCGATCTTATTATCTGAATATCATAGTTCTATACTATGGCATTTAATGCCTCAACTTTTTAATCTGTATTTAGGATTTTAAACAGAGATATTTATAGACTATTGTTCATGGTGCAGGGTAAGACATCTGTTAATTATGAGCCTGTCTATAGTGATGACAATGCAAGGTAAGTTTACATATATGACAATATATTTCACATGGTAATGTGCCTCAAGGTATTTGAAAATAATTTTCTCGGCTAACCTCCTATATTGATTATCAAATTAGATTTATCAGTGAGTATAGATTTGATGTATCCAAGCTGGAACCTGTTGTTGCCAAGGTACTCTTCCCATCTTATCATATGTTGGTTGGAATTACTTTGTTTTACAGCAGATGACACATGTGCTTTTCTTTTGACACTCCAGCCACATTCACCAGACAACCGTGCACTAGCAAGGGAATGCAAGGATGTGAAAATAGACCGTGTGTATATTGGCTCATGCACTGGTGGAAAGACTGAGGATTTCATGGCTGCTGCTAAAGTTCTCCTTGCTTCTGTGAGTAGCTTTTAAGCTTATTTTCTACAAGGGCAGTGATACAGTAGCCCATGCTTTCCCTCCCTATTTCACCCAATACCTATGATGTGGGCTTCCACATAAAAGTGGGGCCCATGCTATAGGTGGTAGGTGAAATGGGGCAAAACATGGGGAGTTGTATTTATTTCCTTTCTGTAATTATCCGTACATTATGTGATATATGCAAGAAGCAAGACCGCACAATCTCATATTGTGTCAGAAGCAATTGGCTTGGTATTTCTCATTAGACCTGGAATTGACTTGTATCATTGTATTTATTAATTTTTGGTATTGCTTTGTTTCCACTTCATGTCTCAGTGTAATTTGTAGTGTCGTCAAGTGTATGGTCCATCTTTTCATGTTTGTCAGTAGTGGTTTAATATATTCAGATACCAAATACTGGCTTTCAATATGACATGTTGTTTGTACGTTTGTTAGCTTGTTACATTCTTCTACTTGTTCATAGATGCTAATTTGATTATCACTTCACTTAAAACAGGGGAAGAATGTCAAGGTCCCGACTTTCCTTGTCCCTGCAACTCAGAAGGTAATCTATCTTTTACCTCGAGATCTAAACCATCTGGTTGCCTTGCTATTGCCAATAATGAATTTATTAATGCAATAACTTGGTTATTATTTCTTAGGTATGGTTGGATCTGTATACTCTACCAGTGCCAGGATCAGGAGGGAAGACTTGCTCTCAGATTTTTGAAGAAGCTGGGTGCGACACGCCAGCTAGCCCTAGTTGTGGAGCCTGTTTGGGTGGGCCTCGTGATACATATGCTCGCATGAACGAACCTATGGTATGTTGTCTGAATTTACCTTTTTTTTCTGAAGTGTAGAAAGGGTTGGCTGTAATGTTAAAATACCTTAACAATATATGGGCCTGTGGAAATCAAGGTTGAGGGAAATATTTTCTTGCTTAATGGGCGGAATTATGGGTTTTGAATGTGCTACCTTAAAACAAGTCTGTATCTGATCCCCTTCAAAAAAGAAAAGTAGGGCTCTACTATTCAATTTCAATACACAACTTGAAATGAAAAAAACAGGATCAATTTGATTTAGAGTTCATGGAGGATCTTTAATATGAATTCGACCGAATCTTATTCAGTAATATGGCCCTATAATAAGGAGCAGTAGGGTCCTTCTGTGAAAAAAAAATTAGGGAGTTCCAACTCACCATAAATCTCCTTAAGCAGTGCATTGAGAAACTGTGTCCAACCTTTATAATAAGTGGAAAAAAAGGTTTCTGAAATTTTTATTGCTTAACTTCTTGCATTGGCACTCAAATTTCAGGTGTGTGTTTCTACAACAAATAGGAACTTCCCAGGAAGAATGGGGCACAAAGAAGGGCAGATCTATCTCGCTTCACCTTACACTGCTGTTGCCTCTGCCTTAACGGGTTACGTCACCGACCCACGAGAATTTCTGTGAGAATAATACAGAGTGACTTGTCATATGTTGTATTGTATCATTAGAGGATGTTCATTATTTGGTATCAGTGTTTTAATTTCCTGGATCAAAGTTACGGAGTTGAAATAAACACTGAGCTAGAGGGACATAAATAAGACCTGTCTGTTTTGTTTAAGACAGATTTGATGATTTTGTTAATTTTTCTTGTGGTATTTTGTTGAGAATGTTGGTGAAGTTATAGGGTTTTTATATGTTAAGTTCTTATTTTAGTACGTCTTAAAGATTTATTTCTTAGTGGGCTTGTAAAAATGAAATAGGCGCTCTTCCTCCATTTGGGCCTCCTATTAGGACCGTATAATGGCCTGGCCTAATATGTATGTACATAAATCACGAGAAATGGTGTGCCATTTATCCGTGACCACCAGTAAGGTTTGGTTTCTGGAATTGTATCCTCTGCAGATTATTTTTTCTCCGCTGAGAGCGGAGTTTGATTTGAACCGTCGGATTAAAGATTAACGCTCGATTGTCTAAAAGGGATTTTTGTGCTGTTAATCTAGTCCGGTGATCTTTAATTCAACGTCTGTGATCAAAACTTCACCACTCTGCGGAACTTTTGGATTTCTCTTCTTCGTTTCCTAGGCTTCCAAGCTCCTATTTTTATATTTTACAACACTTTACACTTGTCCCTGCCGACTGCAACTGCAGCGACTTCCGTTTCAAACTCACTATTTATCCTCTCTTCTCTCCACTTCAGCACATATGAAAAAAGGAGGTTCTCTTTAATTCATTAGTAAGATTAGCTCATAGATTGATTAAGGGGAAATTATTTATTTGTCATTCCAAATTTTCTAAATTGGTCAAATGCCACTACAAAGTAAGAAATTGATAAAATGTCATTAAAATTGTCTTTGATTTAAATCACTGCCATTAACTTAATTTCAGTTCATTTGAAAAAACCAAACTTTCATAATCCCCTAAATGCCCTTGTCAGTTTTTTCTCCTTCAATCGATCGACTCGATCGATTCAACCCAACATAGTCGATCGACTCTCTCCCACAGACGTGACGCAGAAAGAGATGACACCACCCCTCTCTGTAGATTAGAACGGGTTATATATTAATTTCATGAAGGAAGTTCTCTCTATAAGACTATAATCTATATTTGTAATGGAAAAGAAGCTTCCGCAGGTGGGGTTTCTAAAGAGAGCGAACAAGAGCATGCGGTATTTGATTTCACAGGACACTGACGACGCAAGAAGAGATGTACTTCCCATTCTTTTCGGAATCGGGTTTTGGGCATGACACCTTTGACGCACAAGACCAGAGATCCATTTCGTTTGGACATCACCAAATTTGGTTTTGGGCTGTAACTCGGTAACAGTAAGCCTTAACTGAAAGACCCGATATGTCTTCCCATTCTTTTCGGAAGTGATAGCTAAAACTTTTCTCACCACAACTATTTGTTTAGAAAGGGAACGCTCTTTTTTTTTACGTCTAATGAATTAGCGATTTAGAAGAACAAGATAGCTGGGAGAGAGTCGCGTCTGTGGGAGAGAGTCGATCGACTCTGTTGGGTTGAATCGATCGAGTCGATCGATTGAAGGAGAAAAAACTGACAAGGGCATTTAGGGGATTATGAAAGTTTGGGTTTTTTTAATTGAACTGAAATTAAGTTAATGGCATCGATTTAATTCAAAGGCAATTTTAATGACATTTTATCAATTTCTTACTTTGTAGTGGCATTTGACCAATTTAAAAAGTTTGGAATGGCAAATAAATAATTTTCCGATTGATTAAACTTTGGCTTTCTCTGCCATCTCCCATCACTCCGCTATCTCTAGTGTAAAAGGTCAGCGTTTCTCATGAATTGATTCTGAGAATGTGCGTGCTCTTGACATACTATTGCAATTTATTACATGATTTTGATGATTTCTGTTCTTTCTCTCTCTCTTCCCCACCCCCTCCCTCATTTGCAGAATAAAATTGGTGTGAAATGCCCCTTTAATCCTTCAATAAGCTGCTAGAAATGTCAAAAAAGAGCGCCTTACAAGACTCTTGCTGTCATGGCGCCAGCTCAGCCGTCTCGTGTGCCTTCAACCACTGGTTCAGTTCAGGCTTTTTTTTGCCCTTTTAATCCTACTTTTGGGGCAGAACTTTGATTACTGAGTACTCCTGCATAATGCATAATAATCCTACAACTAGAAACACAGTTCAATCACATGCTATCAAAGAAATTAAAGCAAAATATTGGTTAAAGAAAACTTTTGAGACAGAAAAGTGTAAATATATAACTATCTTTAAAAGCTTATTCACAAAGTTGCCTCAACAAGTACTCAGTAGTTTACACAAAGGAGACGGTGGGGAAGGATACATGTTTAATTTGCAAAGTTAACAGAAATTTGGGAAACTGGAGGATGTTATGATATCGGATGCTGCTACAGTGCCCCGGGTTTTGCCCATATTTGCCTCCATCACCTTGACTGTAGGGGGCCCCTTTTGCCATAGGTGATAGGGGCAAATACCGGGGCGGGATATATCTTTCCTATGTTATATACTCATTACTGGGTGTATGTACTACTTCATATTGCACAGATTCATGTACTCTTGAATTTTCAAAATGAAAACAGATCTGTTGGTGCTGTTGCGTTAGGTGAAGCACAGGATGACGATGACAGAGAAGATATTAGCCAAGGCATAAGATAGGACAATACTGGAACCAGGGGAGAATATTTGGGTCAATGTGGATGTCTTGATGACCAATGACGTTTGTGGGCCGGGCACCTTGGCATTTTCAACAGAGAGTTCGGCTGAAATGAGAAGGTAATTACTATGTGAATGCAAGTTCTATATACTTATATTATATATAGTTGCCTCATAGATTGTAAAAACACTTTTGAGGTTTTACAAAATACAAATCATTCCTTACATTTGACATATTTGCAGATAACATCAGTAGTTAAACATTTTTTATATTTTGCATTAGAAACTTAGCAATTGAATCATTTCAATAATTTGCCCCTATTCCTGAGAAGTTCTTCCATTTATTGCAAAAGACAAGTTGAATTTGCAATATAGATGTGGTATCTTTTTATGTTTACCGATAATGAAGTGGGTTCTTTTCAGTTATCTAAGAATCTAAACATCAGCTTTTCCATATTTAGTTTAGCCTTACAGTATTTATAGGATTGGGCGTGTCTATCCAATTTACAAGGATGTCTTAATAGACAATATGTTTTTTTAATGGATGTTTGTGCATGAAACCACCAGGTATGGGACAGGCAGAAAATTGTAATAGTACCAGACCACACATATTCACCAAGGACGAGTGTGCCAACAGAAATGTCAACATTTTGGGTGAATTTTGTACTGAACAGAACATCAAGTACTCTACGATATCAAAGATCCTAGCAACTTCAGGGTATTTTGTCATTTTTCATTAGTATTTTGGAAATAATATTTTTTTATTGATACTTCGATACTTAGATTCAGTTCAGTTCAGTAATGCACCTTTTGGGCCTTAAACAAGGCTGCATTTTGTAACTCCTATGTTTACCATACATTCCCTCCTTTTTTTGGAGTAAGGCTCATAAGGCAATTTATCATATTGTTAAGG
Source organism: Eleocharis quinqueflora (assembly GCA_964058865.1). Classification (NCBI taxonomy): domain Eukaryota; kingdom Viridiplantae; phylum Streptophyta; class Magnoliopsida; order Poales; family Cyperaceae; genus Eleocharis; species Eleocharis quinqueflora. Next base: position 5,883 of record CAXKVX010002639.1, read on the forward strand.
ACTGATACTGATGTGGTCATGTGGGTATATAGTATATTATATATAATTCTATGTGCACTGTGTAATTATGTTACTCATGTTCGTCTTTTCGTCATGTTTGAAAATTTAAATCAGGCCAATCCAGATTATGAAGGTGTATGGCACATTGCACTGGCACAAGAAGGCCACTGCAGACCTGGAGAGGTATGAATGTTTACTTATTTTCTTGTATTTGTATTATTCTGTCATTCTCATGCTCTAGAAAAATTTAGTGTTTGATTATGTATCATCTGACATAGGTTTTACTGGGCACTGATTCTCACACATGTAATGCTGGTGCATTCGGCCAGTTTGCAACTGGAATTGGCATTACTGATGCCGCATTTGTGTTGGGTACAGGAAAGGCACTTTTAAAGTTTTTTTCTAATCTTTATCATGATAGAAATTTATCTTATGCCAAGGACTAGAAAACTGTTCAGCTTGCATTGAGCTTTTCCTTTTTTCTCTCCCTCTTTTTCTGAGGTTTCAGGTACCATCTACTTTGAGGTTTGTGCTGGATGGAGATATGCCTCCATATTTACTTGCCAAAGATTTGATCTTGCACGCAAGTCTTTGTTTATGTTCTGAAATCTTCTTTATAAATATAATATGCGTATGCAGTGTTTTAGTTATATTTTCCAAATCTTATAGTGCTTGGCCCTATACCTCTCAGATTATTGGTGAAATTACTGTATTTGGAGCAACATACAAATCAATGGAGTTTGTGGGTTCTACTGTTGACAGTTTAAATGTATCTCTTCTTTCAATAAAATTCTATAAATAATATTTAGTTTAACCTTACAGTATTTATAGGATTTGGCGTGTCTATCCAAATCACTTATTTCAAAACTCGCAGGTCTGTGTATCCACCACAAATAGAAATTTTCCAGGAAGTATGAGACACAAAGTAGGCCGAATTTATCTCGCCTAACCTTTCACTGCTGCTGCCTCTGCGTTGATGGGTTTTGTCACTGAACCAAGAGAATTTTTAGTGTAAAATTTATTGTGCACTTATTATAATTTGCATGTTTGGTCGAAGAGTATGTGTTTGTTCCTAGCAAACTGGTAAAATAAGCAATGTACTTCGTAATCCTATATTTTAACTCTCCTTGAAATGTTTTATTTTTGTTATTATTATTTCTTTCTTTGGTGAGAGTAGGCAAGTGGTACTGGTACAATTAAATCATCAAAGATAGCAGTTTCAAGTTAGATAGAGAATGGTTGTACTGGTACATACCGAGTTCAGCGCCAGGTGTACGCATTTTAGCAAGACCAGTCTCGTAGTTCGTGCATCATCATCTCACACACATATTACATATATATATGTGTTGATCCTTGGAGCTTTTAATTTTGTTGCCTAAACATATAGTCAAATTGACATTTAAGTATAATTATGGTTCCTTAATAAAGTGCAGATGATGTGCTGGAGGAAATTAGTAACATCTTGAGCGCTCAAGGAGCACATCTACGTAACGATAGTATGAAATATTGAAATGAAATGAAATGAGTAGTTAACAAATCAACTCGGCCCAAATAAAAACAAGTGGATTGGTTTTGGTTTAAACGGGCCACCGATTGGACTGGGCTGAGAGATAAAAATAAAAATAAGAAATAGAAACAGAGAGAAATGAAAGATGGAGCGCAAGCTGTGATTGAGTGATTTACACAGACAGACAGAGACAGCAGAAAAAAAGAGGAGACATCTCATTTCATTCACTATCTAAATATATCTATATTTTGCAAACATTACCCGATTTTATTATTATTAGAAATTAAATAAATAAATTATTTTTAAACAAACACAATATTTGAGAAGTTCGAAATATAAAAATATCGGTGTTGTGTACACCGATCGGAAAAAAAGGCAAAATGGCGAATATCGTCCATTTGATTTTTGATTTGAATATGAATTATTTTTATAACTAACTTGAGAAAATAAATAATAACATCTATGACTCTGAATTCAAATCTTTGACGACAATGACCCTATTTTATAATTTACGTTCAAACGTGTTATTTAGACCCATGAATTCGGAGGACACTTAGAAATTCAAACAGAACAAAAAAAATTCTAAGTACCTCTGAACACATGCATCTAAATGTTAATTAACATGCGAATGTGAACGTTTAAATATAGAGTTATTATTGTCAAATATTAAAATATAGTGTTATAGATGTTATTCTTTAATTTTATAAGGTCAGTTATAAAAATAATTTAACCTTTTGTATGTGAATATTTTATTATTAAAAAATATTAATATTTTAATTCATTAGTTGGGTTGTATTTAGGTAAGTTTTTGTAATAAATTCAGTTATGCTCGTCGAAACTGTAATTAAGTTTTTTTTATCATCGCAAGTCATCGAGCTATAGATATCCGAGTCTACTTTCATCGCGTCGAATCTGATTTGCGATCGGAGAAACGAGCGGTTCAAAATTAAATTTGATGCAAACTCGTGATAAAAATTACTAATTAAGACATAAGTTGAAGTTGGAGCCAAATTTGAGATGCTTATTCCTCCGACCGTAAATCAAACTCAACGCAATGAAAGTAGACTCGGATATCTATAGCTCGATGACTTGCGATGATAAAAAAATACTAATTACGGTCTCGACGAGCGTAGTCGAAGTTGCTAAAAAAAATATTACGTATGATTAGCTTTTTTCAATTTTTTGTAGCAATTTCGCTACGCTCATCGGGACTGTAATTAATTTTTTTAACGTCGTAAGCCATAGAGCTGTAGATATTCGAGTATACTTCCACCATGTTGAGTCTGATTTGCGGTCAGAGGAATGTGCATCTCAAATTTGACACCATCTTTAACTTATGTCTTAATTAGTAACTTTTATCATGAGTTTGCGTCAGATTCAATTTTGAATGGCTCGGTTCTCCGATCGTAAATCAGACTCGACGTGGTGGAAGTAGACTCAGATATGTACAACTAGATAGTTTGCGATGTTAAAAGAACTAATTACAGGCTTGAGGAGCATAGCCAAAGTTGCTACAAAAAATTACCAAAAAATGAATCATACTTAATATTATTTTGTAGCAACTTCGGTCAAGCTCGTTGGGACTATAATTAGTTTTTTTTAACGTCGCAAGTCATCGAGCTGTAGATATTCGAGTCTACTTCTATTGTGCCGAGTCTGATTTGCGATCGGAGAAATGTGCATCTCATATTTGACTTTATCTTAGGAGTGTAAGTCCAACCCGACTAACCCGATTAACCTGACCGACCCGACCAATTCAACCCGAAAAAAATGCAAATTTTGATTTTTTTATGGTCGGTTATGATTTTTATTTTGTCGAACCCGACATCTAATACATGGGTACGGATTGTAGAATAAAACATGGGTGAAACCCGACCCGACCTTTTATATTTAATAAGACAATTATACTGCTAGTAATAAAATTTTTTATTCGATTTTCGTCACAAACTTACATATATATTTTTTTGTCAAACTTCTTAATTTTAATTTTTAGTATGAACTGACGCCAATGTGTTATTTAATTTTTTTTCAATTGTTACTTTTACTTTTGTATCATTAAAAAATTGTGTGAAATATTGAAGTTTGTAAAACTCGCAAAACCCGCAAAATCCGACCGCCTAAACAAAATATGAATTCGATGGTTTTTATTTTTGGTTGGTTGGTTACGGGTTGAAAACACTATTACCCGAATGACATCTAACGAGTTGAAAAACTATATGAAACCCGACCAACCCCACTCATTTACACCCCTACTTTATCTTCAACTTTTGTCTTAATTAGTAAAATTTTATCAGGAGTTAGCGTAAGAATCAATTTTGAATCGCTCGTTTCTCTGATCGCAAATCATATTTGACATGGTAGAAGTAGGCTCGAATATCTACACCTCGATGTCTTGCGATGATAAAAAAGACTAATTAAAAATCACGATAAACACAGCTGAAGTTGTTATAAAAATATATCAAAATACAATCCAACTCATATATTAAAATACTAATATTTTTAATAATAAAAAATAGCGGCAGAGTTCGAAAAAAAAATCAAAATTTCAATTGGTCGGTGTTGGCAACACTGACCAATTGATTTTTAATTAACCGGTATTCACAACATCGTCTGTTTCTATTTTTACAGCTTTTCAAGTAATATTTCTGTCTTAATACAATTAATTAATTTAATTTCTATTATTAAAAAATCGGCTAAATATATCTATATCTGCAACATCTTACTAATCTTTTTTTTTTTTTTTTGAGAAGAACATCTTACTAATCTATAATCCATTCATGACATGACACCACTGCAGTCTCACGACACACCATCCATCCATCCATCCATCAGTCACTTGACATCTACTCCGTCCAATCAGTCGCCAACACCAGAGATTCCTTCCTTCTTATTCAATTTATTTATTATTATACTTTATACCCGCCTCACTCAAGTCAAGTCACTAGCTGGAATCCGTATCCCGTATACTAATATATTTACCACATGAAAATCCTGCAATCCATATTCTCTACATTTATTTGAAATAATTATGCGCAAATCTCGAGAGAACTGTATCCGTCGATCTTCAATGAAGTAGATTTATCACGGGGATTTATATCCGTGGTCTAGTTTCCTATGGTAAAATTCACAAAACTAACGGTACAATAATATAATTCCAGCATCAAATTACATCCGTTCAATTTAATTTCCGAAATTTGAGACTGTAAACAAATAAAAATGCAAAAACACCACTATAGAAAAATTCGAGTAGAAATTACTAAAATAAACAGTCTGCTATCTCTGATAGCGTACCGTTCGTCCTCCAACAGAGACAACAAACCAAAATGGACCCCACTACGAACACAAAATCTATTATCCTTTCTCTTTTCTCTTTTCTTGCGTGGTAGGGCCCATTTCTACTCGAATTTTTCTATAGTAATATTTTTGCATTTTTATTTCTTTATAATGAAAAATTACGGTTTAATTTTGACCGTTCAAATTTGTCATAGCATAATTAGTACAACTTGGTTTTTTATTTTCTTTTTCTTTTTTGACCCAATAAGCGTCTATTCGTTGGATAATTTGATAACGAACTCCTCTAAGCTCTTGCAACAAAAACTCCATAAAGTGTTCTCAAAACAGTGCTATTTTGGTCAAACACGACCGTAATTTTTTATTATAAACAAATAAAAATGCAAAAACACCAATATAGAAAAATTTGAACAGAAATCACCAAAATAGACAGTCCGCTATCTCTGATAGCGGACCTTTCGTCCTCCAACAGAGATAGCGGACCAAAATAGGCTCCACCACGCCAGAAAAGAGAAAAGAGAAAAGAGAAAAGAGAAAAGAGAAAGGATAATAGATTCTGCGTCCGTGGTGAGGCCCATTTTGGTTCGCTGTCTCTTTTGGAGGACGAACGGTCCGCTATCAGAGATAGCGGACTGTCTATTTTGGTGATTTCTGCTCGAATTGTTCTATAGTGATGTTTTTGCATTTTTATTTGTTTATAATCTCAAATTTCGGCAAACACGACACGGAACAATAAGAGTATGGATATGGTTAAGACAAAATGCGGGAGTATTCACGTGTCGTGTCTTAAGTATGTCATACTTGATTTTTGTAATGTATGGTGCGACAAGATACGAAAAGTAAACGACGAAATGCACATCACGACACAACATGAAAAACGATATGACACGACGTAAAAACACGGCTAGACATGCTAGACACCAGTAGGAACATTTGGCCACGGAAATTCAAACTTTTTTTGAATTTTTTGTTTTTTCGGGGCCTTGAGGAGTGGCAAAGAGTTTCAAAATTTCAAAATTTAATTTAGTGGGGACCTGAGGGAGTGGGGGTGGGGACGAGCTATTATATATGCTCTCCAAAAATGTGCATTCATATTTGTTATATATGGTCTTATGAATTTCCTGTAAAATGCTTCCAAAGTTGTTTAAATTCAAAATTTTAAATAAAAAAGACCAAAAAATCATTTTCCAACACCTAAAAATAGCTAGTCCGAGGGTACATCGAGAGTACTGTCGTGTCCATGTTTCAAGCAAATATATCATTCATACAAAGGTTTACGTTAAAGAATTAATTAGTTACAGATTGCATTAATTATTTATGTAATTTCTATCGGTTGTTGTTTGACATTAGCTTATTACTTTTTATTATTTTTAATTGTTTTTATATCCACGCATCTTACAGGGATGAGCTTATTGTTCAAAAAATCATGTTCACTTTAGTTTAACCCCTGTTGTTATTTGCAGGTGTCAGGCTTCTCTGTTGCAGGACTTGTTATAGACAATTGTGGTGCTGGTATTTAAAATTCTAAAGTGATACTGGAGGGACAGCATAGAGCTGTAACAGATAGTTATGGGTGCTACAAGCTTGATGAGTCCGTATCTGTTGTTATTCTCGGGAATAACAGGACTTTGCTATTCTTTGATTCGACTGTCAGATTTTCACGCAGATGAACGGACGGTTCAGATGGACTGCACCGGGCCCGATGTATTATATATTTTAACAGCAGATATGAATTCCAAGCTTGATCAGGTAACTAACTAAGTTTTGAACAATGACAACAACTTTAATTTGGTACATCCTAAACTGAGAAATTCAAGGTATTGTTTTGTTCGGGAATCAGTAATACTGACTTGATGGTTAATTTGCTGCTCTGTTTATCTTTTTGGTTTAGCTTGGAATAAGAATATGATAAAATATATCATTTTTGTATGAAACCATACCTTCAAACCATAGTCGGAGCCAGTAGGTAATATGGAAGACAATGTCCACCATTCTTTATATAATTATTATATATGTATATGCTATATTTTTACTATTATAGTTTCTTTAAGAAAATTTATTTTTGAAACCCATAAAGTATAAAATTGTTTCACTATTGACCCTTATACTTTCATACTTGTACAACTCTCTGTTTATTTTCTTAATAATTCAATCCAGTCTGATGCCCCTTTTAGAATCAGTATCATTTAAATTACCCCTTTTTGGTTAACTTGGTATGTTCTTTCTTTATTTTCTTTTTATTTATTTTATCAGATCACCCCAAAAATAAATGGTGTTGGGATCACGATCATGAATTCATGATAACGTAGAATTTGATGTTGGTCCAGAAGATACGAAGGAATTGTCTTCATCCAACGCTATCACAAAAATGCTTTAGTACTGTCTTTATCATCAGATTATAGTGATATTTGAAATAAAAACGCTCAATGACATTACGAAAATTTCGTGTAAAACTTAATCCCGAATATTTACTAAAAGTTAGATATTAAACGACTTTAAAAAGCTGTTTTTAATTTAGTACCATATTGTTTTTAAAATCCGATATTAAATGGTTATTTTAACACAGGATTTTTAAAGCATCCGATGTTAAAACGTTTATCACCCATTTTTACTTGATATTCGAGGATAAAAGACTTCTTTAACACCTGTTGTTTAAGACAATCTGGTGTTAAATGTTTTATACCTGATTTTTTTAATAAAATCATTATTAAATGTTCGTATTTAGAAAATCCTCCCCTAGCTCAGCGCTTTCTTCTATATATTTCCAACTCATCTCTCTCTCTCAAAACCTTCTCTAACTTAATCGCCATTGCTTCTTTAAATCTAGCCTCCTACCTCCTTCTCTAATCTAGCCGCCGTGGTTCTTGCCACTGCCTCTATCGACTCCGAGTCAACTCCCAACAGACCCGCCCCACTCAGTCCTCACCATGTCAAGACTGCCCGACCTGCTCCACTCACTTCAAGTTTTCAGTTTATTTATGATCTATTTTCTTTTGTTACTATTTTCTGTTGGAGTTAGCAATCAGATTGAAATCAAGATTAAATTTGAAATTAAGGTATTAAGGTATTTTTATGTTTTTGTTTTTATTTTATTTATTTGTTTTACTTTTTATTTATTTATTTTTGTTTTAGGTTTTCTTGATTTATTCTATTTATTTATTTTACTTTATTTACTTTATTTTCTTGTTTTCTTGTTCTATTTTAATTATTTTTTTATTTCAAATTTGAAGTTTGAATTAGAAATATTTAATTTATGCAACTGTAATGTTCTGCAATAAGTTGTCAGATTGCATAACGTACAATTTTATTATTTTTTATTTAACATTTAATACTAGTTGTAATATCCGATACTAAATCTTACTTTTTGCATCGGATTTTTACTATTATGAGGTGTTAAAAGTGATTTTTTAACACCGGATTTGTAAAAATTGATGTTAAAAATCAAGAATCTAACACCGATTGATAATTTTTTTAGTGTTCCTACTATTTCGATTGTTTATCCTGCATTAAAAAACTGCAGATATCCAGCAAAAACTTTTCTTTTGTGATAAGGAAAACGAGTTTTTGGATTGACACAGTTTAGTTGCATCAAACTGACGCATTTTTTAAGTTACCTGACTCTTCAAAGTTGACTTGTCAATCGTGGTATGATTCATGTAGGCTTTTAATAACGGGGCGGGTCGGGTACCCGTGGATCCGACCCGTCCGGATCCACGGATCCACGAGTACGACGGATCCACTGGTATGGCGGAGCGGGTATGCACGGGTCCGAACCCAAAACCTCCAACCCGACCCGTGATAAACCCGAGCGGGTAGGGTCGGATCCGTCCAACTTTTCGAATTTTTTTTGAATTTTTGAATTTAAAACTGCACATTATTTTAATATATATATATATATATATATATATATATTTTCGAATTTTTTTGAATTTTTTGAATTTTTGCACGGTTTCACGAGTCGGACACGGGTCTAGACGGGCACGGGTATACACTATTTTGGAGGGTTTGAGGCCAACCCGACCCGTGCTAGATCCGTGAATCCGGAATCCACGAGTCGAATCGAATCTGGACACGGGCACAGGCGGATCCACGGGTGAGCAGACCCACCCGGAATTTTTTGATTCTCTAGATTCATGTAACATTAGAAGAATATATTCAAAAATATTTGCATGCAACTAACGATTTTGTTGGTTAGTTTTTTTATTCAGGGTCCGTACACTTACATTCAAGCTTAAAATAAATTTGAATAACTTTTAATAACATAAGAACTTCATCGTACTTTGAACTTTCAGACTTTCCATAGAACTGATAGAAGTCTAATATTTTTACCATAATTCGACACTGGTGGTTAGTTTAAAAATGAGGAAGTTATATATGTTAGACTAATCCAAGAACCCAATTGGATGAAGACGATTCCTTTCGACTAATGTTTCTTGTGGTAGTTAGGATTTCAAGGTAAAATAAATTTACCAGCTATTTTCTTAGGCTGAGATGTGGGTACGAATCGCCTATTGCGCAGACGGTCCGAATTTTTTGTGTTGTCCGACACGAGATATTTAGATTTGATTTAGAGATTTAAATTTGTAAACATGATAAACATAAATTTCAAAGCAGATCAGACGATTCATAATTTATGCGTTGGCTGTGCAGCATGGTAGAAGATTTTGACTCCTGAAATGTGCATGTACTTGCTTTAGTAGTTGGCGCTTGACTTTTTTATTTATTTTATCTTCCTAGTTGAATTTTATGTTAATTCAGTCATTCTCTAGTTGAGTTTCACTTCTAACATATCTCAATTTATTTGGAACTAAAGCTTTATGGTTGTTTATTTTTCTTTTTCTTTTTTGATAAAAAGATGAAGGTTTATCTCCAAAATCTTATTGATTTATAATAAGAGAACCTAAAGTATAAAGAGAAAAGAAAAAAAGAAGACAAGGAGAGGAATGTAATCAAACAGAGCCTAGATGAACTATAGCCTATATGACAAGTAGGTATACTCTGAAGAAGATAAATTCAGCTCGGTTGTATCATTGGGAGAATGTATTGACATTCGTGTTAAAGCGTAGTTCATTCATCACCTCCCTGGCCAATTCCTGGAGTTGCTTGTGTTTATCTTCGAACAATCTTCGACATCTTTCTTTCCGTAAGACATGGATCGTGTGCAATTCCAGTAGTGGCCATGCGTCCTTTCTTAACTCTGGCGAGGTCAAGAGATTGTTGGATCGACTAGATAGGTATTTAATCCTTGCTGCGTCATCCTGCCGAGCTCTGCGTAGATCCAACATATGGCATTGTTTATCTTTCTAGTTGTTTAATATAATCACATATGGCGGTTTATGGTTATTTGGATTTAGGAAAATGAAAAATTGAGGACTAATCAAGTAATCGATATACCTGAAAGGTGACCCCAATTTGGGTGAACCAACTCGGACTTACCCATTAATTTCACAAATCAATCAAAGGTAATCTGAAGTAGGAAGCATGGCCTCCGGTGTACACAAAATAAAAAAAAACATATTAATATCAGAGGCATTTGTGGCATGAACATCAGGCAGTGGAGGATCTAGTAGGCTAGAGATGGCAATAATACCCATATACCCGATTACTTGTTCATATGCATCTTACTAGTGGTCTTAACCGATATGCTTGATTTGATAACGGGTCAGGTCAGGTCAGGTCAAGCAAATACCGGGTCAAATCAGGTATGAGGTTTAAGTCATACCAGCAGGTAACCTGATGGGTTTTCAATGTTTGGATAGATCTTAGAATTAATCTCACCCCTCTGTTCTAGGTTTATTATTTAACTACACTCTTGAACTCTCTCTCCCTATTTTCATTTCTGTTCTCTTTCTTTTGTCCCTCTCTTTCTCCAACGCTAAGCGGCAGCTCTCTACCCTCTAGTCTCTCCGCAAGCCTTCGCTGGCCATCAATCTGACACCCTGCTCCTCCGCAAGACCCAGACACAATTCAGGCCGTCAATCAGTCACCCTCTTTCTCCTTGTCTCTCCGTCTCTTGCACCTTCATGTTGTCAGCAGTCCAGCACAACTGCACAACTGCACTATAGAAGATAATCAAGCAATGGATACGTCCAGTGCAAGCCAAATCAGAGAAGATGATTAATGTCTGTTAGGACAACTAGTTACAAGATTCTCTGTTGTATAGAATAGCTGATTAACTATAAATAAGAACTCATGTACTCAGAATGAAATATAACAGAAACAAATCATTTCAATCACATTGTGTTTTCATCTTCTTTCCTTTCTCTGTTTCACTTAGCTAATATGGTATCAGAGCGCCATTAGAGCACACGCTCCGATCTAAAATTAAGAATCAATATTCTTGCAAATTACTTCATCACACGATGAGTAATTCAAATACAATATCTCTTACCACTTCAAGATCCCTTACACCAGTTCAATTCACACATCAATTGAACATCAGCCTAAATCAAGACAATTACTTGATCTGAAAATCTCAAATAATACCATTGCTTCGAGGTCATGGCCTTATATCCTACATCGACAATACCACTGCAACACCAAATCGTACAATTACGAGCACTGATGGTGTCACCACTACAAATCTGGAGTATGAGCGATGGATTCAACATGATCAACTCATACTTGCATGGATGTTCAGCTCCATCTCACCATCAATTCTAGCACAGGGCATGAATTGTGAAACATCATCATAACTTTGGCAAAAGCTACAGCAGATGTACACTTCTCAGTCAATTGCGAAGACACTCGAACTAAAACTACAACTCCAAACCTCACAAAAAGGGGGACTTACATGTGCTCAATTCTTGCAGAATATGCAATCAATTGCTGATAGATTGAGAAGCATTGGATCTGATGTATCAGATCAAGAACTAGTGTTGTATACACTCCAAGGTCTTGGCTCAGAATTTGAAAACTTTGTTACAGCAATTTCAATGAGGCAAGAACCTCCCACCATGACAGATGTACAAGGTCTTCTTCTTGCACATGAAGCAAGAGTTAGAGAAAATCAAAGATTCGTTAACAACTCGACAGTTCACCTGGCGACTTAGCTAAACCAGTTAGAACTGGACAATGAAAGTCCTCAATACAAATCTATGCCAACACCAACTAACACATCAGCCCTATACACCAATATAACACAAGGTCAAAACTCACAGGTGAAACACAACAACAACTCTTTCAGATCATACCCCAATTCGAATAGGGGTAAAGAATATAGAGGAAGAGGTCGAGGCAGAAACAACTATGTTTCAAAAGATAAGGAAGTACAATGCCAGATCTGCTTCAGATGGAGCCATCTAGCAAGCAAGTGCTACCATCGATTCAATCTCTCTTACAATGGTGAACCTCCTCAAGATCATCAAGCACTTGTGGCAGAACTTGCTGTCACATCCTCATCAGACTGGTATCTTGATTCTGGTGCCTCTACACATGTCACATCTGATATCAACTGTCTCAACTCTCCACAGATCTACTCAGGCATGTATCAAGTCCACATTGGCAATGGTAAAGGTCTCTTTATTTCTCATATAGGTACAGGCCACATTGTCACATTTGGAAAACCCTTACTTCTCAGTAATATCCTTCATGTACCAGAGATAACAAAGAACCTGTTAAGTATCTCTCAATTACTTAAGGATAATGCAGTTACAGTTGAATTCTCATCCAATTTCTATTCAATAAATAATGCAACAACTCAGGTGACATTACTACATGGAACCCTACATAAAGGGTTATACTGCTTAGCTGGCAAGACTACCTCTTCACAAATTCATCAAGCTTTACACCTCTCTTCTAATATCTGGCATACAAGACTCAGTCATTGCTCATCTCCAATCATTGATACCCTCAGAAAGAATAACACCATCCAAATAAAGAATAAAGGAGTCTCTTTTTGCTCAAGTTGTTGCAAGGACAAAGCTCACAAACAACCATTCTCAACTACTCAGCACACATCTAGTGCACCTCTTCAGCTCATTCACACTGACATCTGGGGCCCTTCACAAGTTACTTCAACCCTAGGGAACATATACTACATCCATTTTACAAATGACTATAATAGATTTAGCTGGATCTATTATTTTGCAAATAAATCAGATGTACAACACATTTTTCATGTGTTCAAATGCAACGTTGAAAACTTACTCTCTTGTAAAATCAAATCAATCTAGTGTGATGGAGGAGCAGAATTTAAACCTTTGATAAGCAAATATTATGAGATTACTTTTCAAGTTTCATGCCCTTATACACCTTAACAAAATGATTTGGTTGAGAGAAAACACAGGCATATAGTGGAACTTGCTCTTGCAAACATGTACCATGCTTATATTCCTTTACCATACTAGGACCATGTATTTGAAAGCACTGTGTTTGTGATTAACATATTACCTAGTAAATAAAATAGCCTGATATCACCTTTTGAACAATTACATTCTAGAAAACCTGACTACACAATTCTCAGAACCACTGGCTGTGAGTGTTATTCTCTACTCAGACCTTATAATGACCACAAGCTCCAACCTAGATTAGAAACATGTGTTTTTCTTGGATACTCCTCAATACACAAAGGCTACAAATGTCTACACCTAGCAACCAACAAGATATACATTTTTAGAAATGTAATCTTCAATGAAAACAAGTTCCCTTTTCAAAATTATCAGACACAAACAGACACTGACACCTCTATACCTGTCTCATCACCTCTTACTGTCCTCACACACCCTCAATCTCAGTCATCATCCTCCTCCTCATCAAATAATCAGAATACCTCACCACAAATTTTCCTAGTTACACCTGCTTCAACCTCTCAGTCAAAACACCACATGATCACTAGGAAGCAAACTAATGGCCTCAAACCCAGAAAATTTCAGGATCATGAACTGTATGTTCTGGATCAACAAAATATTAATGATCATGAACCTTCATGCTATACTCAAGTAGTCAAACATGAACACTAGCGCTAGGCTATGGCTGTTGAGCTAGATGCTCTAGCAAAAAAATCAACTTGGGAACTAGTGCCCTTACCTGATAAAGCAAATGTAGTTGGATGCAAATGGATGTTCAGAGTCAAGAAGAAAGCAGATGGATCAATTGAAAGGTTCAAAGCCAGACTAGTGGCTAAAGGGTACACTCAAGAGGAAGGTGTTGACTTCTTTGATACATATAGCCCAGTCATCAAACCTACCACCATCAGATTAGCTCTTACCATAGCCATATCCAACAACTGGCCACTTCATCAACATGATGTTAACAATGCATTTTTGCATGGTGATCTAGAAGAAATAATCTACTTGACACAACCACCAAGGTTCCTTGACAACAATCACCCTAATCATGTTTGCTTATTAAAAAAAGGTCTTGTATGGGTTAAAATAGGCTCCAAGAGCATGGTTTCAAAAGCTCAGATTCTTTTTAATTGTCCATAAATTCTTTTCCTCTCAATCTGACAACTCACTCTTCATCTTCAAAGATGAGGGTATTTTGGTCTATATCCTTGTCTATGTTGATGGTATTATAATAACAAGGAACAATCAACAGGCCATAAACTCCCTAATTACTGTCTTACACTCTAATTTCTCTATCAAAGATCTAGGAAATCTCACTTACTTTCTTGGTATTGAAGTTCAAAGGGAAGACAAGGGCCTATATCTCACACATACCAGATATCTGCAACAAATCATCGATAAAGAATCAATGACTGGAGCTAAACCTGTTTCTACTCCTCTGCAAGCTGGTGTTCACCTTTCCAAAGAAGATGACAAACCATTATCTGATCCTTTTCTCTATAGAACAATTGTGGGAAGCTTACAATATGCCACCATAACAAGACCTGACTTAGCCTATGCAATAAACAAAGTCTCATAGTTTTTATCAAAACCATCTGATACACACTGGCAATTTGTGAAAAGGATCCTCAGATACATTCAAGGGACACTACATATGGGTCTCGTGTTTTGGTCTTCTAGAAAACAAAACAAAGTTTCAAGGTCTTCAATTGAGGCAAAATATAGAAGCATGACTATCACCACAGTTAAAATTGTTTGCCTTCAGTTTCTACTCAAAGAAATAGGCTATACCATACCTCAATTACCAGTGCTTTGGTGTGACAATTTAGGAGCTACATTTCTGGCTGCCAATCCTGTATTTCATGCAAGAACAAAACATATTGAACTAGACTTCCACTTTATCAGAGAGAGACTTGCAGCAAAAGAACTCACTGTCAACTATCTTTGCTCAGTTGATCAGATAGCTGACATACTTACCAAGAGCTTACACAAGACTAGGTTCCAGTTACTTCGAGACAAACTCACTGTTTGTTCCAAACCATTGAGTTTGAGGGGGACTATAGAAGATAATCAAACAATGGATACGTCCAGTGCAAGCCAAACTGGAGAAGATGATTAATATCTGTTAGGATAGTTAGTTACAAGATTCTCTGTTGTATAGAACAGGTGATTAGCTATAAATAGGAACTCATGTACTCAGAATGAAATACAATGGAAACAAATCATTTCAATCACATTGTGTTTTCATCTTCTTCCTATTCTCTGTTTCACTTAGCTAATATGCACAACCCGCTCTAACCCTGCACCTCCTTGTTGGTCGTCGCCATCCACTCGTCACCTCACAAGACTACAGGAGACTCTTCTCATTCTCCATTCTAGTGAGAAACTTTCCTTTCTGTTTTATTTGTCAAAGTATTAGATAAACTGAGGAGTGGACCTTCTATTATTAAACTTGTTCGCAACAGATCTAATTCTTCAGAGGATCTCCTTGATTTTGTTGTGTTGTTCTTTTTTTGGTTTTTTTTTGTTCTGTTTCAAACTGGCAGCTCTTATGATCCTGTCAGATTATCGAAAAAGGGAGAAATTTGTTTGGTCCAATAGGAGATTTTGTGATCCTGTTTCAAACTGGCATCTAGAATTTTGTTTGATCCTATCAGCTTATGTGATCCCATGATCCTGTGAGCTCCTGTGATTCTGTTTCAAACTGGCAGCTCTTGTTTCAAACTGGCATTTAGAATTTTTATCTGACTAATTTGTTTTTCTTGACCTTTAATTTTTTTATAATATTTGTAAATTTTAGAAAAGAAAAGGGAGAAATTTGTTAGGGTCAACCTCCAGCTCAAGTTTTGCAAGTTTAATTGTTACCACTCTCTAATAAAGGTAAATGCCTTAATTATGGTTAAATTCTCAAGTTTCATTGAGAATTTGACCAAAAATTATTTGGAATTGTGATTAAATTTGTTAGGGTCAGAATGGCTTTGTTTAGGAGTTTAGGTGTTGTTTTTAACTAGGTGTTATTGTTTAATTATTAAGCTAATTGTTGTTTTACAACTAGCATTGTTATTTTTTAATTATTATGTTATAGGTGTTGTTTTAATTTATTATGCTAATTACTATCGTTTTTTAAACAAACTTGCTGTTGTTACTAAAACAAACCTGCTACTATTTTTTACTCAACCTTTGTTGTTATTTTTAGTACAAACCTGCCACACGAACTAAATGCTTGTTAGACAAAAATGAAATCCCCACAAACATGTTGATGCTGTTGTTATTTATAAACAATTTGTTGTTATTTTACTCAACTTCTTGTTGTTGTTGTTGTTATAAGCAATGATTTACAAACATGTTGATGTTGTTGTTTTTTTTTTCTAATCTCAAATTCTTTCTTCTCTTTAGGCAAAATGGAATCCTTACAAGAACCCATTCTGCAATCACCTACTAGACAAAATTTCAATACAAAACCCACTGAAACACCGACATCAAACTCTCCTGCGATATTGACATCAAACTCTCTCGCACAATGTCGGCGCCCTTTCTCGCTGTGGGCTCAACCCGCCTTATCTCTTCTGGAATGAATGAGGCATCTTTGGAAAAAAGAGGACAGGTCGTCCCAAACGAGCGTGATCTGTCTAGAGAGACTTGGGTGCATATAATTATTCGAGGTTTTGTTTTCTTTTAACCATTGAGGTTCTGGGGTTTTATGTCCTGATCAGACGCAAGCCCCTGTCATTATTTACATGAGAAATTATCTCAACGCTCAATATTTATGATTCTTGAGCGATGTGGGGACACATTGAATAACTCAAAATGACAAGTGATTTGATTTGGGAGCGACGACTTGATTTTTAAGCCAATTTAAGATGTTCTAACTAAGATTCGGTTTTATTTTTGCTCCAATCTTTTATTAAGGCATATTTCACTTAAAGGGATATATGCTATTCCATTTTAAGAGTATTATTTCCCTTACCTCCTAAACATGTATATTTGTTTTATATATTTATGTAATTTCATTTGATTTTTGGATTTCTATCTTTGAAATGCTTGATACTTTTACACATTTTGTGTATTTGAGTTTCACGAAATTTCACATGAGTGTTTGAATATTTGAGAAAGTTCATATATACAAAGAGATTTATGATGCCATTTTTGGACTTTTATGCACTTTTATTACTTTACGCCATTTTTTGGCTTTTTGTTATAAAGAGAGATGTCATTTGTGGACATAAGATATTTTCATATCTTTATGAGAAAACATGTCATTTGTGGACTTTTAAATATTTTGCCATTTCTGGACTCTTAAAGGATATCATTTATGGATTTTTGAATGTTTTACCATATTATTTCATGCCATTTTTGGACTCCTTTTTTTAGTGTCATTCATGAACTTTTCAAAAGTATATTTTTTTTTTTTTCATTTTTGGACTTTTGAGAACATTATTTATCTGTTTCCTATATATGTAATGAGGAAATATAGACTTTTGAGAAAATTAGTGGCATTTTTTAATTTGTTTGTATTTTTGAACAATTTCTACATCATTATTTGCATTTAAGAGAAAAATGCTCTCATATGTATAAGAGAAATTTTATGATTTTATTTAATGGAAATAGATTTTATTTCCATAGAAAATCTATTTTATTTATTTTGATGTATAATGTATTTATAATGCATATAATACATATAAAGGGATTTTTATAACATTTTTACTTAGAGAAGATATCCCTTTATTTCAAGGAAAATTTATATGAATTTCCATATTTAAATGCACATGAAGTATTTAATGCATAAGAGAAATTTTGGATTATTAGAAATTTTATTTAAGATATTTGATATAGAAATTTATTTGAATTTATGACTTTTATATTTAATTTTGGAATTTTAATGATCTTATCTTTGATGAATTGCATTAAAATGCAAAAAGGCTTTTACATTACATTTTATGAATTTAAGATGCATATGTGTATTTTATGATTTTTATTCTTGAGTTTATCAATTTTAGCCTTTTATTTAAAATAAAATAAATGTTGTTTATTTGATTTTTTAATTTCATGAATAAATAAAATGCTCAAAACATATCGAAATATATATTGAAATGTAGAGCATGAACTTACAAAAATTTACATATTTATTTCAGAATTTTTTTGACTCCATTTGCTATTTTTACAAAAACATACAAACTAATATACAAAGAGAATTAATTTGGTCCGTTGGATTTGATCAAGGCATTTGAATTTGGGCCGTTGGATCAAGCAACAAATATTTCTCTCTCCCTTCTTCTTCTTCCCCTTCCCTCGACCTTGACCGAGGTTTGACTTGGCGTCGATGGAGATTGGGTCAATGACATCTTGAATTGAACACTTCCCTGTCATCGCCTTGGTTAGAGGAGTCGAGTGTAGGGCTGCAAACGAATCAGACTCGAACAAACTACCTTGTGTTTGAGTTTGATTTGAAATCAATTTCGAACTAGTTTGATTTGAAATAGAATAAGTTTCGAACGAACTGTGTGAAGTTTGAGTTTGATTTGATACTGATTCGAATCGAACTCGAACTAATTACGAACTACAGATTTTTTTGCTGCTCAACCGGAAAGTAGTAAAAGGAGATGACGAATATGAGAAATATTATCTAATTGAAGAGGGTGAAGAGTAGAATGTTGGCAATAGAGAGAGTGTATGTGAACTAACTAGAGTATTTTAATGAAGAAGATCTTATTGCAGATAGTCTCAAGATGAGACTCTAGTCTCCCAAAGGAAGACAACAAAATAGTATCAAGTTCTTGGTATAGGAAGTCTATGCCCTTATACAAAGAAAAGTAAAAGAAAAGAAATACAAAAAAGATCAGGAATCACTCAGCACCCTAAAACTAAGAGAACCGAGTAAAAAAAAAAAACAATCTAGTAAGCATAGCCACTCATCGAAACTAGTAAGCATAACCACTCATCGAAACAAAAGTCAGTCTAGCAGATCAGTGTCAGAATCCTCAGCTGAAACAGTCTCTGGGTCCCTACCAGCTCCTCCTCTAGCCTACAAAGAGCTAAAAGAAGAAGAAACCACCCAGCTAGGTGCTCCTGCCCAAAATTGGACCAAACTCATGGTCATACATCCAAGTGTGTTAAGTAGTTTAAAACGTTCATCCGCAAATAAAATTTTATTCCTATGAGTCCAAATTATCCAAATCCAAGCTGCCAAAATATTACCCCAGTGATGAAAATCAATATGTGATAATGTAGTAATAGAGTTCCATAAGGCATCTAGAGAAGAAATATCAAGTGTAATGTGGTCATGTTGAAATATATGATGTTGAATTAATTGCCAAAACATATTATGATGGCAGCAAGATAAAAATAAATGATCCACTGTCTCAATATCATTACAAAATATGCATGTATTATGTTGAAGTAAACCCCTTTTAATCAAATTATCCTTAGTGAGAATTCTGTTATTAAGACTTAACCAAAGAAATAATTTAAATTTCAAAGGAATTTTAAACTCCACACAGATTTTTTAACATTTATGTGCATACCACTAAAATTCAAAAACTGGTACATAGATTTAACAGTATAGTGACCATTTTTTTCTAACTCCCAAAATGAGGTATCTTTATCAAAAGTGAAGTCATAGTGTGATAAAATAGTAATAAGTTCAGTTTTTTCAGTTCTCATTGCCGAGCTCACATCCCTAGTTAGCCCTAGTTTTATATTTCCATTGTTCCATACTTGATTTACTGTGACATTATCATGTTTTACCTTTTGAAATACTAGAGGAAATTGAGTTTTTAAAGGGCAGTTAGCTATCCAAATATCATTCCAAAAGTCAGTTTGATTCTCATTACCCACTATTTTCCTATTATGAATTTTCACTAAGTGGTAATATTCTGATACTCCCCTCCAAAAGGGAGAGGCAGAGGTGTTAGTAGTAAATCCCTTATATTTGATTGATATGATGTCTTTCCAAAGATTTGGCTGTGTATTATATGTAAATTGCCATGCCCATTTGCATAAAAAAGCATAATTCATATGTTCCAAATTCAAAATACCCCAACCTCCTACATTTTTTGGAGTACAAATTCGTTTCCAAGAAACGAGGTGGCATTTCCTCTTAGAGGCAGAGCCTGCCCATAAAAAATGTTTTCTAATAATGTCTAATCTTGTAATCACCCATTTAGGCACTTTAATGAAGAAGATGATGATGATGATATTAAAGATGCATGAACTAACTGATCTCTAATAAAAATGAAGGTGAAGTAGATAATGTATAGTTGAGAAATGGAGAGAAAAATATCAACAATATTCAAACTATCTAATTTGCGAACAACATTTGAACAAACTCTATCAAGTTTGAGTTTGATTTGATACTAATTCGAACGTACTCATAGCACAGACTATTTATATATCAATAGTCTCGATATCATTTGAAGGTTCAGATCTCTCAAGATTCAAACTGTTTTAGTTCACGAACAATTTCGAACGAACCGACCCTAGTTTGAGTTTGATTCAAAATCATTTCGAAGTAATTTGATTTGATTTGAAACTAATTTCGAACTGAAATCGAACGAAATAATTTCGAATTTTTCTCAAATCAAACTCGAACGAATTACGAACTATGAATCTTTCTTGCAGTCCTAGTCGAGTGGGCCCACTATCAGTGGTTGGGGCTCACTAGAGGTGGCTAAACTCCACCACCACCTCGGCCTGATCCAACTTTGTTCAACTTTGATTTTTATCGATTTTCAAATAGTTTTAAAGATTATATTTGATATAATTTCAAGCTTCAATTTGATTTGAATTTCGAGTTTGGACGATTTGGGTCGAGTTTGGTCTCAAACAGTCACAAACTAGTTTAATTTGGAATTTCAAAGGCTCAATTTAGTTCCTATTGGTCCAGAAATCACCCATGTTGAATAACATCACGCAATCACCAATTTGGCCTAATTTGGTTTAATTTTGGTTTTACAAGGCACAATTTACTATTTGAAGGCATTTTGGACAAAACAACAACCTTTCTATTTTTTTTTCAATTTCAAGGACTCAATTCAAGTCCTATTGATGCAAATATCATTTAGGGATATCACAGAGCACCAACAAAGTTCCAATTTGGTTTGAATTTGTTTCAAAAGGGCTTAATTCACTCTCAGTGGGTATTTCAGACCAGATAACATCATCTAAGCCTATTTTTTAGTTTCAAAGGGCTCAGTTCAAATTTTATTGATGCAACAAGCATCCATAAACAATAAATTTCAAATTTGGTTCAGTTCAACTTAGTTTGGGCTGATTTGAGCAGCCGATATTTACCATACCTAAAATGAAAATTTAGATGCATAACTTGAGCTTTGATAATTGATTTAAGACATTACATGAGTTTGTTTGAAGTCTGGAAAAGCTTTATACTTGAAATAATTTGAAAATGATTTGAATTTGGATTTGAAAATTGAAACAGAAACTGTGTTCAAAAGTGACTCAGATATGTGTGTTTTCTTGATTTTTAAGCTCGATTTTCTCAAAATCTATACAAGGGAAGGGCAAATTCCAAATTGATTCCTTAAAATACAAGTGTCAGTCTAAACATTGATATAAAGGTTTAGGTTTAACTCAAAAGGAGAAAGATTTGAGAGAGATTTGAATCACGTGTGAGACACAAATTTGAGAATGGTGCCATTCGGGGACTGATTTGGTTTTTTGGATACAACTTGGTGATTTTGTTTGCTGACATATTTTTTTAAGTTTGGATTCATGTTTAAGGAATCAAAATAAGAATTTCTGTTTAATTTTTTTAAATTTGAACAAATGGAGCTATTTTATTTATTTAAACACTATTTTCTGACATTTTTTAGAAATCTGAGATTGAAAAAGAGATAACTTGAATTATGTTTGTCCAAAAATTGTGAAATTAATTATGAAGGCTCATGTTAATATATGTTACATGCTCACATAAGGAATTTGGATTTGTATTTGAGATAAAAGCTGTACAAAAAAAACAAATTTCTGACAGCAAGAGTTCAAAAGGCTGAAAAGGAGCCAAGTGTTCAAATTTGATTTCCAGGCTTTGAAAACATGGTTTTAAGGCTTGATGCACTGTGTTATACACATAAAGGTTTCTAGATCACAAAAGATAATTATTTTTCAGAAAACTTTGGATTTGAACTTCAGAAGGGATTTCAGCCTTAACTTGAACAATTTGAGCACATATTTGGTGTTCTAGTGCTAAATTTGGATATCCAGAGCCTATTTGATGCTCTAATAACTTCTAAGCACATCATGGACCAAAATAGAGGGGATTTACTCAAATAAAAATCGATTTGAGAGTCAGATAAGGCATAAAAGGCCAGATCTGAACTCTCGATGATTAGATTGAGCTAAGAGATCAAAATAAGACCAAATTTGTTTCGAAAAGACTTGTTTTAATCAGATGAAAATATCAGAAATACCTCATCAAAGCTTCATGCATCTAAATTTTGATTTAAAGACCTAATACTCAAAACAGTAAAGATCAAGCAGATGTAAACTCGATTTTTGACAACACAAGCATTGCATTTCAACTAATTTGTTTAAAAAGCATACAAAGATGGCCCTCTTACTGCCAAATTCAACACCATTAACCTTAAGAGTGAAAGGCTCATCAAGTGTTGCGCAAGTTCGGCCACTCCCACAATTTGAACAGAAAAGAGGCACTTGATTTGATCTTTAGAGGGGTATTTATAGCCTAGGCTAGCTGCATTACATTAGATTCTTATCCTTTACAAGAATTTCTGTGACATTTTTATTCTTTCTTCTGTCTTGATCTTGTATGGTCCTTGGTGTTGTATCTCATGCACTTAGGCGCTTCCAGTGGCCCCATTCTGTTATTTAGATACCAATTGAGCTTTTAGAGGTTACAGAAGGTATCTTTGATCTCAATCTTTCACCAATTTGATCAATGGACCATATTGAGTAATTTGAATCTTGATCCATGTGCTGCACTCCTATTGGCCAATTGAGTAACCCCTTCTGTCCTACAGGTGTTCTTGAGTGGCCTCAGTATTTTCGGCAGAACTTGAGAAGCTTCTATGATCGTTTGAATTGATGTTGACAGCTTTCAGTGTCACCTTATACCTCATTCGAATATCAAATTGGGCTTTGACCAATTGAACTCTGGCTTAGATACTTAGGTATGAATTCAAAACTCTGGCTTGGTGTGTGTGACGTTGCACACATTCCGGAGTTGATACTAACGTAACTTAAATTTGTTATTAATGCAATGCTAATCAGTATCAAACTTAAATTTCACTTAGATACTTAGCTATGAATTCAGTTATCCGTTTATAATACATCAAACAAATTATTTTAAAAAAAAGTTGAAAATTCAGTTTAATTTGATTTGTTAGAAGTGAGAAAATCCATATTGGACACACTCTCCGTTTACAACAGTTTTGTAAGTCATACTTCGGCTTTTTTTGATAATTAAGAAAATGCTATAGATAAAAATAGTAAGAGTTAGAATTTTTCGATTGAATGAAAGAGCGGTAGAAAAATTACCGGTCGGAACTTAAGTTTATTGCGGCAATTGACTTTTTTTTTAGTTTTTAACATTAATTACAATTTTTTTCCTTCAGGTTGTTAATCCTCTGTGCCTTAATCGCCAAACAAGACCAAGACTGACGCAGTTCCCGGAATTTTTTTTGCTGCCGAACATGTTCTTAAAATTTACGTTGTGCGAATAACAAAAATTGCAGTGTGAATATCACCCCCACACATTCCCATGCATCCATATGCACAATTTACAACTCGAATTTTTTTTTCTGTTTGATTCTCGAAAAAATAAGAATTACATTTATGGTATTGTTTTCAAATATTTGATAGCAATGACATTATTTTTCTGCGTTCAACGTTCAGACTAAACGCATGCGTTTACGCTGAAAAAACAAATGACAAAAATGATTAAGTATGATGCAAAATTTCAAATCTGCGTTCACGTCTGAACGTAGCGTCTGAACGCTGCGTTCACGAAACGTTGTGAACGACACGTCTGGACGCACGTTCAGACGTGAACGCAGATTTCAAAAGTACTTGATTTTTTTTTTGCTTCGTAAACTTGAGTGATCTCTATTTCTGAACGTGTACGTCTAGAAAACATTTCTGAACGCTGAACTCAGAAAAATAAAATCATTACTGTTAAATGCTTAAAAGTAAGATCATGAAAGTAATTTTTATTTTTTTAGAGTCAAACAAAAAAAAATTCTTACAACTCGACCTTTTTTTTTATCTCTCCTTCTCTCTGTTCTTTCTATCAGTCAATCAATTCCGTGATTTCCTTTCCAATTTCTTTCTTTCTCTTCTTTCTTTCATGTCTCTTCCTGTCTAGTGTCACACCAGTGAAAAGACATCCTTTCTTCCTCTCTCACCGTTTTTCTTTCTTTCACCATCTTCCATTCTTCCTATCTTGAATCTTTCTCACCTTCTCTTCTTTCATTCACTTTATTATCTTCCAAGCTCACATCACAACTCTAGGAAGAGTGTGTGAAACAACTGTCTTCCCCTTCTCTTCAAATCTCGCGCCTCCTCTCCTCTCTTCTCCTATTTCTGGGATCCGACTCGGGTATGAACGGTGATAGCGGTGGCGAGTAGGCAACTTCTCGATCCGAGTACCTCATAGGCACCTCAACTCCTCAACTGTTGTATCCTCTCCTCTATTCTCTTCTCTTCTTCTCTTCTCTCCTAGATAGTACTACATACTGACTACCTCTGACTCTGACTAGGAAGTCACCTAGAACTCATTTTCATTTCCATGCAAGGGAGAACGAAGCCAATGCCAATGCCTAGGTGGCACTATCCCAAAGTTTCTGCAGCCTTCAATCCGCCTCAGCGATGGGGCCACTCCGCCTGCTTCTTCGATGGTTTTCTTTATGTTTTTGGGGTACCCTACTCTGCCTATATAATTAATTAAGTGCCTATTCTCATTCATATATATGATATTATTTCCATTTTTAATTAATGTCATATAAATCCAGGGTTGTTGTGGGGGCCTACATTTCAGTGACATCCTCACTCTCAATATGGAGACCATGGTCTGGACTTCCCTCGTCACCACTGGCCATAAACCCGGCACCCGCGACAGCCACAGCGCTGCAGTCATGGGCCACAAGATGATTGTCTTCGGCGGCACCGACGGTTCCAAGAAGGTCAATGACCTCCATGTGTTCGACATGCGCACCAGGCAATGGACCATGCCTCCTTGCAAGGGGGCTCCACCTGCAGCACGCGAAAGCCACACGGCCACTGTCATCGGGGACGACAAACTCGTCATTTTTGGGGGCAGTGGAGAAGGAGATGCCAATTATTTGAATGATGTTCATATTCTAGACGCCAACACCATGACTTGGTCTTCTCCTGAGGTCAAGGGAGAGCTGCCTGCCCCAAGAGATAGCCATGTCGCTGTTGCTGTTGGAAACAACTTGTTTATGGGGGAGATTGTGGGGATCGGTATCAAGGTGAGGTTGATGTGCTTGACATGGATACCATGACTTGGTCGCGGGTATATATATATATACATCCTTCCTCACTTTCTTTTTAAATCAACTCTTTACAGAAGCACAATGGTACAATAACAAAACCATACTTGTTTAATGATGTTGAAGAAGCTAAAGATAAATCTGGTTTCCTTTATTTTATCTTTTTTATTAGCTGCCAACGCAAGGGCCCTCACCTGGCGTAAGGGCTGGTCATGCAGCGACCTCTATCGGATCTAAGGTACGTATGCCTGTATGTTACCAGAAACCAGATATTTAAGGACATCAATTTACTTGGTTCAATGGTCAATCTATAAGCAGGAATTCTGCATGGTACCGCCGCCTCAAATGTACAATTCCGTTTGATTTAATTTAACCGTATTTCACTGTTAGGTTCTGTGAGCCACCAATTTTCCCTTGTTGGTGAAAATCATTACTGTAGTGTCTAGTGTGATATTACAGGCAAGCCTAGGTTTAACTTTATTAGGCGCCTCGCTTTGTCCAACATTACCCC
The DNA here is from genome assembly GCA_964058865.1 of Eleocharis quinqueflora. Taxonomy (NCBI): domain Eukaryota; kingdom Viridiplantae; phylum Streptophyta; class Magnoliopsida; order Poales; family Cyperaceae; genus Eleocharis; species Eleocharis quinqueflora. Next base: position 31,962 of record CAXKVX010002639.1, read on the forward strand.
AGTTAATCTCAGTTAAGCTTATTTACCTTGATGTTCCCTATATTCAACACTAATTTGCCTCAATTAGCTATCATGTAGATTTACGTAATAGGTGGAGTAGGAGATAAGCAGTACTACAGCGATGTATGGGTTCTAGATGTTTCATGCCGCACATGGTGTCAGCTTGATACATGTGGGCCCCCACCTCAAGGCCGGTTTGCGCATACTGCGGTCGTTACCAATAATGATATCTCCATTTATGGAGGGTAAGTCACAGTACTTCTTATAGTGCTAAGTGGTTAACCGAGTCATCTTTTGATCTGGATTCACCGCGATTGACCCACAGCTTGCCAATTACTATGGGTGTGAGTTAATTTCTTTTTTGTTTTTGTTTTCAGATGTGGGGAGGATGAACGACCTTTGAATGAGCTGTTGATTCTGCAATTAGGATCTGAGCACCCAAATGGCCGCTACAATGGGGCCATGTGCAAGGCCTTTAGAAACCACTGGAGCCAGGAGAAACGCAAGTTCTTGAGATCAGATAATGCGGTATGTAAAACTGTTGTTCAACAAGAAGTTGCTAACGAACATCCATAATATTTTTTTGTTGGGTGGGGTCGGCTGTTTATTTATTTTTTGGCCATTTGGCTTGTCTGTTTTGGAGTTCTGTTGAAATTACATGTGCCAAGAAGTTGTGCTAGTTGAATTGGTAAGTAACCCATGCTGAAATTAAAATCCATAACAAGTCTAATTATGATCTTGCCATTATATGCCTGACACCTCATAAATTTGGGTAAATCATTTCAGCATAGAGATGTTATGACAAAGGAAAGGGAATTTGCTGAGAGAAGCAGTGTTATAGATTTAGAAGCAAGGAGGCCTGCCATACAAGGCTTAGGTTGGTATCGTTTCTTCTATTAGCTATCATTCTTTCTGTTGTGCAAGGCTTAGGGTCGGTGTTATCAATCATAGGTATCGTTATCATTGTTGGAGTTTGTTTTTTATCCACATCATTTGTTTTCTTATGTAATGTTTTGTTGGGTGCTACCAGTTGTCATTGTCAGTACTTGTTACTATTTGTGTGGTCAAGCTCGTCAACTTTGATCCTACAAGGTAGCAAAGGGCGACTCTGAAAGCATCTAAAAGGTGCCTTTCAAGCACACACAGAAAATGAGTTTATGATACAAAGAAATCACTTAACCCCATGGTGCACTGTGAAGTTTTCTCCTCCATGTAGTTGCTGCTGATCGAAAGCATGTATCAGATGGACAAGTGAATATACATTGCTGGGCTCATTACGAGTTTATTACCCATTGAATTTTCATCTTAATTCTGTGCAAAAGAAGGCACAGACACAACCACTTTCCTAACAGTTTGATAATGGATTTCCCTTTATAATTTAAGATATGTCAATGCAAAACGAAGAAGAACCGGTGGTACAAAGGTATCCGAGGTTGACAACGAACAGGAAGAGCATTCTCTCACAATTTCTCAGCACTCTTCTCCTTCTCAATCTGACCAAGAACCAAACCATCTTCACAAGCAATCAACATCTCCAAATAGTTCAACTCTTTCGGGTGCACATCTCTTCATCCCTATCAAATCACATCAAGAGAAGGAAGTTTCTAATGGTCTCCAAAGTGCAATGCAGAAAGGACTGCCTTTCCTCAATTCGGAGTGTATGAAGCTTTGTATGAGACGTCAAGAGCAATTTCTACCGGTACCAGTTGATCACAAGCCAGTGCTCCAATTGTGCGGGTCTCATTTTGTAAGATGTTTACTTGAGCTACCAAACTCATTACATTTTTTTACTTTTTGACCCTCATAGTTTCCATTTTTGGCTGACAGCAATGCATGAGGAGTCTTAATGAGATAACACGTAGATAATAAATTTGATTTATATGGCAAGTAGATCAAAATAATAGTATACTTGTATATTGGATGTAGATTGGTACGGAGGTTCATGGAACAGTGGATGGTGCGTTCGACTCTGGATATCTCATGACTGCCATTGTCAACGGGCAGATATTTAGAGGCGTCTTATTTGCACCTGTATGGAATTCTTTCTCAACATACACTTGAGTTAAATTTTTTAGTACCGCACTTTGGATTTTGGAAGAATCACTATCATGCAGGGAACTCGTTTGATATTTACTGGCGCAACTGGCTTTTTAACCTTGTTTGGGCTTCAGTTTGTATTGGGTTGCTATCTCTGTGCTTAATTACTCTTTCAACTGGAATTAACTAGTATGTATTGTTCATTGGAAATAAAAAATATATATATAGGGAGCGGGAGTTGCTGCTCCAAGACAGGTGATCCATCCTCAAGTATTGAGTGGTTCAAGCCTTTCAGCACATGCACAGCACCGTCACCGCAACGCTGGAGCAGTGCATGCCAGGCCTCCGGTTCATTCGGCGAATGCAGGGACAGTGTTACCGAATTGGGGTCACCAATTCACACGGCAGCCTGCACATATGGGTCAAGTGGGGAGGGTTAAACCTGAGAGGATTAATGGTGACCTTAAAGATGTTGTTTTAACACTAGGCGGCCCTGGGGCCGGGGGCGGCGACTGAAGTGAACTCAACACATGTTATAGTTATAAATAATAGTTAATTTAGTTGGATGTTTGTTACCATTTTGTAGTGTAATGTGGGTGACTTGCCATGTAAATTAAAATTAGTGAATTTGAAATAAGAATCAGGTATTTAGTTGGAGTATATAATGAGCACGCAAGTACTTTCAACCTCTATAAACTTCTAAGACAAAGAATGTAGTTAGTATATTTTGCTCATGCAGGCTAAATAATGACTAAAATAATAAAGTTAATTCTTCTATGGATCAAAATTAACAGTGCATTATTATTGATGACTATCAAAGATCGTAATTGATTCTAATAAAAAGATTGCAATTGATTCTAATAAAAATATTGTAAATGCCCAAGGCTCAAAGCTCTTCTTTTTCTTCTCAAGTCTTCTCATAGCTAGTAAGGTTTATTAGTAGTTGCCGATCTGATTTCCACTCAGAAGGATCACTACAAATTTAGCCCTCTAGAGAATTTCATGGATGTTTGTGTATGAAACTACCAGGTATGGGACAGGGAGAAAATTGTAATAATACCGGAGCAGTACATATTCACCAAGGACGAGTGTGTCGACATTTTGCATGAAATTTGCACTGAACAGAACATGAGGTACTTCTAATCTTCTATGACACCGGAGCAACTTCAGGGTATTTTGGGCCTTTATCCATGGCTATATATTTTTTATTGATACCTTAATACTTAGATTTGGTTCAGTATTGCACCTTTTAGGCCGTAACCAAGGCCAGCTGTATATTATAACTGCTAAATTTACCATATATTCCCTTCTTTTTTTTCAAGTAATTTGGACAATCGAATTAAAGATCAACACTCGACCGGTACTGTTATGACTCAGATGAGGGTCTATTATTAAATCACAATTCGTTGATTTTTGATCCGACGGTGCATATCAAAGTGCAGCATCTGCTGCCATAAAATGTGGAGCAGAGGATTTCGTTTCGATACTGATGTGGTCATCTTGGTATATATAATTATATGTGCACTGTGTGCTTTACGTGTCTCATGTTATTTTTTCTTTATGTTTGAAAATTTAATCAGGCCAATCCAGAATAGAAAGGTTCTATGTCGCATTGCACTGGCACAAGAAGGCCACTGCCAACCTGGAGAGGTATGGATGTTTTCTAATTTAACTATATTTGTATTATGCTGTTATTGTTGGAAGTTGTAATCTTCAAGTCTTGAATCCGATTCCGAACCCGAAGGACAGTAGCAGGAATTCGGAACACTGTTCGGGTAGTGAACATTGTCCGGGTGGTAAAATGAATTTGGGTAGTATGAAGAACTCGAGAGGTGAAACCCGAAGAGTTCGGGAGCATACCGAAATAGAAGATTTCGGAACGCCAAAGACAAAGAGGACTCGGGATAAACAACCCGAAGTCACTCTAGATGACGAAGATGAGGATTCCGGAAGATCAACCTGAATCACTCACCACTCGAGTTGACAGCTTGAGGTGATGGGCGCCGAAAGCAAAACTCTGACAGGAGGCCACCAAAGTCAGAGGCAACACGTGGGTGCAAAGACTTTTGTACCGTGGCCATGATGAGCTACAGTAGGCTAGTATAGTAGCTGTAGACTTTTTGCACATGTAATGATTATCCCTTTTAGTATAAATAGGGTAGTGCAGAATGTAAATCGAAGAGAGAGTAAGAGAGAGAAACCATCTGTAAAGAATTAGAGGTTAATAGAAAAATGCTTTTAAGCATATACTCTATTTCCTCTCCGATCTAAGTAATTCTATTTTAATCCTCCATAAATCAATCCTCAGGTGAAAGAAGCTGAGCACCACCTGTTCTAAATGACTTGTGAGAATACCCGAAAGAACTGAAAGTAAACACCCGAATTACAACTCGGGTAGTAATTTGTGTTAGAGGCCCATACTAGTGAACCCGTGAGAACCTTAGAACTTCCCTCAATTCGGGGACATCCATCCTCGGGAAGTGTCTTCGGATAGTGATTTTAAACCAACTAAAGAAGCGTGGGAAACGCTGCTGACAGCTTACAAAGGTGCCGAACGGGTTAAGCAGGTGAGACTTCAAACTCTCCGAGGAGAAATGGAGTCGATGAAAATGAAGGAATCCGAAAGTGTATCGGATTTCATCACAAGGGTACAGGCGGTAGTAAACCAGCTAAAGAGGAATGGAGAGAAGTTAACAGAATCTCGGGTAGTCGAAAAGATCCTGAGATCACTGACCGATGCCTTCGAAAACATCGTGTGTGCAATCGAGGAGTCTAAGGACTTGAGCGAGTTATCCGTTGATGAGCTCGCCGGTTCCCTTTTGGCACACTAGTAGCAAAGAATGCTGAAGAAGAAAGAATCACTCGAAGAGGCCTTGCAAGCCAAGGTGGTTCTGGAAGAGAAGGCGATGTATGTCCAACAGAGAGGACAACATCAGGCACGCGACAGAGGAGGTCGTGGCCGAGGTCAGAAGCAAAGGAGAAGAGATGGTGAAAAAGGCCAGTCGAGCCAAATCTCGGGAGGACGAGGACGAGGCTGAGGTGTCAGAAACAAACCGAACGTAAATTGCTACAATTACGGGAAGCATGGGCACTACGCGAGTGATTGCTGAGCTGAAAAGAAAGTAGATGACAATGCCAACTACGCATAAGTGAAAGCAGATGATGACGTGCTGATGATGGCAAGCACATCTAACCCGGGAGGTGATACCATATGGTACCTCGATACGGGAGCCAGCAACCACATGACGGGACACCGACACTTGTTCACAGATCTAACCGAGACCCAGGCACAACCTCATTTGGAGACGCCTCTAAGGCAGAGGTTAAAGGCCGAGGTAAGGTGCAGTTCCTCCAGAAGAATGGGAGGTTTAGAACAGTTGAAGACGTGTATTACATCCCGGAGATGAGGAGTAATATACTAAGTGTCAGGCAGTTGATGGAGAAAGAGTACACAATCCTCATGAAGGATAGAACCCTCCACCTGAAGGACAAGAATCAGAGAGCAATAGCTCGAGTAGATATGTGGCAGAACCGAATGTTCAAATTGAACTTACGGAGGATTGAGGATAAATGTCTCAAGGTGAACAAAGCACGCGAAGGGTGCGTGGTCGCAAAGCACGCGAGGAACTCGTTCGGGAAGTCATAATACCGTGCGAAGAAACCTCTCGAATTGATCCACACCGACATATGTGGACCAATGAGTGTTTCTTATCCTACTGCGAGAAGTGATTCTTATCTAAGTGCTTCTTTTATAGGTGGTAACCATTAAAGAAAACACCACAAAACATCATATCCTACTAAGAAGTGATTCTCATCATAGTACTTCATTTTCAGTGTTAACATTTCAAGAAAACTCCACAACACATCATATAATACCACGAGAAGAGTTTCTTCTCCAAGTACATCATTTATGTGTAATAAACATTCATTAAAACACAACGAAGAAGCATAGATACATCTCTAGGTGTTTCATGTCCGAATATTTAATTTATGAGTGATTCCGATCAAAGTACTTCATTTATGGGTGGCAACCATTAAATAAAACATCGCAAAACATCTTACCCTACTGCGAGAAGTGTTTCTTATCTAAGTACTTCATTTATGGATGGTAACCATTAAAGAAAACACCACAAAGTATCATATCTTACAAATAAGTGTTTCTAATCAGGGTACTTCAGTTATGAGTGGTAACCTTTCAAGAAAACTCCACAACGCATCATATCCAAAAAAGTAGTGTTTCTAATCAGAGTACTTCATTTATGAGTGAAAATATTTCAAGAAAACTCCACAACACATCATATCTTACCAAGAGAGGAGTTTCTTCCCCGAGTACTTCATTTAAGTGTTGTAACCATTCATTAAAACACAACGAAGAAGCATAGATACCACTCTAAGTGTTTCATGCCCGAGTACTTAATTTATGTTTGATTCCGATCAAAGTACTTAATTTATGGGTGGTAATCATTAAGAAAAACATCACAAAGCATCTTACCCTACTGCGAGAAGTGTTACTTATCTTAGTACTTCATTTATGGGTGGTAACCATTAAAGAAAACGCCAAAAAGCATCCTATCGTACTAAGAAGTGCTTCTAATTAGAGTACTTCTTTTATGAGTGCTATCCTTTCAAGAAAACTCCACAACGCATCATATCTTACCACAAGAGGAGTTTCTTCTCCGAGTACTTCATTTAAGTATTGTAACCATTCATTAAAACACAAGGAAGAAGCATAGAAACCACTCTAAGTGTTTCATGCCCGAGTACTTCATTTATAAGTGATTCCAATCAATGTACTTCATTTATTGGGGGGGGGGGGGGGTAACATTCTTTAAAACATCACAAAACATCTTACCCAACTGCGTGAAGTATTTCTGATCTGAGTACTTTATTTATGGGTGGTAACCATTAAAGAAAACACCACAAAGCATCATATCCTAAAAAGAAGTGTTTCTAATCAGAGTACTTCATTTATGAGTGGTAATATTTCAAGAAAACTCCACAACACATCATATCTTACCAAGAGAGGAGTTTCTTCTCCGAGTACTTCATTTAAGTGTTGTAACCATTCATTAAAACACAACGAAGAAACATAGATACCACTCTAAGTGTTTCATGCCCGAGTACTTAATTTATGATTGATTCCTATCAAAGTACTTCATTTATGGGTAGTATCCATTAAATAAAACATCACAAATCATCTTACCCTACTGCGAGTAGTGTTACTTATCTGAATACTTCATTTATGGGTGGTAACCATTAAAGAAAACACCACAAAGCATCATATAGTACTAAGAAGTGTTTCTAATCAGAGTACTTCATTTATGAGTTGTAACCATTCAAGAAAACTCCTCAAAGCAACATATCTTATCACGAGAAGAGTTTGTTCGCCGAGTACTTCATTTATAGGTGGTAACCATTAAAGAAAACATCACAAAGGATTATATCCTACTAAGAAGTGATTCTAATCATAGTACTTCATTTATGAGTGCTAACTTTCAAGAACACTCTACAAAGCATCATATCTTACTACGAAAAAAATTTCTTCTTCGAGTACTTCATTTAAGTGTTGTAAACATTCATTAAAACGCAACGAAGAAGAATAGATACCATTCTAAGTGTTTCCTGCCCGAGTACTTAATTTACGATTGATTCCGATCAAAGTACTTCATTTATGGGTGGTAACCATTAAATAAAACATCACAAAGCATCTAACCCTATTGCGAGAAGTGTTAGTTATCTGAGTACTTCATTTATGGGTGGTAACCATTAAAGAAAACGCCACAAAGCATCATAACGTACAAAGAAGTGTTTCAAATCAGAGTACTTCTTTTATCAGTGCTAACCTTTCAAGAAAACTCCACAACGCATCATATCTTACCACAAGAGGAGTTTCTTCTCCGAGTACTTCATTTAAGTATTGTAACCATTCATTAAAACACACGGAAGAAGCATAGAAACCACTCTAAGTGTTTCATGCCCGAGTACTTCATTTATAAGTGATTCCAATCAATGTACTTCATTTATTGGGGGGGGGGGGGGGGTAACATTCTTTAAAACATCACAAAACATCTTACCCAACTGCGTGAAGTATTTCTGATCTGAGTACTTTATTTATGGGTGGTAACCATTAAAGAAAACACCACAAAGCATCATATCCTAAAAAGAAGTGTTTCTAATCAGAGTACTTCATTTATGAGTGGTAATATTTCAAGAAAACTCCACAACACATCATATCTTACCAAGAGAGGAGTTTCTTCTCCGAGTACTTCATTTAAGTGTTGTAACCATTCATTAAAACACAACGAAGAAACATAGATACCACTCTAAGTGTTTCATGCCCGAGTACTTAATTTATGATTGATTCCTATCAAAGTACTTCATTTATGGGTAGTATCCATTAAATAAAACATCACAAATCATCTTACCCTACTGCGAGTAGTGTTACTTATCTGAATACTTCATTTATGGGTGGTAACCATTAAAGAAAACACCACAAAGCATCATATAGTACTAAGAAGTGTTTCTAATCAGAGTACTTCATTTATGACTTGTAACCATTCAAGAAAACTCCTCAAAGCAACATATCTTATCACGAGAAGAGTTTGTTCGCCGAGTACTTCATTTATAGGTGGTAACCATTAAAGAAAACATCACAAAGGATTATATCCTACTAAGAAGTGATTCTAATCATAGTACTTCATTTATGAGTGCTAACTTTCAAGAACACTCTACAAAGCATCATATCTTACTACGAAAAAAATTTCTTCTTCGAGTACTTCATTTAAGTGTTGTAAACATTCATTAAAACGCAACGAAGAAGAATAGATACCATTCTAAGTGTTTCCTGCCCGAGTACTTAATTTACGATTGATTCCGATCAAAGTACTTCATTTATGAGTGGTAACCATTAAATAAAACAACACAAAGCATCTTACCCTAATGCGAGAAGTGTTACTTATCTGAGTACTTCATTTATGGGTGGTAACCATTAAAGAAAACGCCACAAAGCATCAAATAGTACTAAGAAGTGTTTCTAATCAGAGTACTTCTTTTATGAGTGAAAATATTTCAAGAAAACTCCACAACACATCATATCTTACCAAGAGAGGAGTTTCTTCTCCGAGTACTTCATTTAAGTGTTGTAACCATTCATTAAAACACAACGAAGAAGCATAGATACCACTCTAAGTGTTTCATGCCCGAGTACTTAATTTATGTTTGATTCCGATCAAAGTACTTAATTTATGGGTGGTAATCATTAAGAAAAACATCACAAAGCATCTTACCCTACTGCGAGAAGTGTTACTTATCTAAGTACTTCTTTTAGAGCTGGTAACCAATAAAGAAAACACCACAAAGCATCATATCCTACTAAGAAATGATTCTGATCATAGTGCTTCATTTATGAGTGCTAATCTTTCAAGAACACTCTACAATGCTTCATATCTAACTACGAAAAGAGTTTCTTCTTCGAGTACTTCATTTATGGGTGGTAGCCATTAAATAATTAGTGTTTCAGATTAGTGTACTTCATTTTTGAGTGGTAACCTTTCAAGAAAACTCAACAACGCATCATGTCTTACCACGAGAGGAGTTTCTTCTCCGAGTACTTCATTTAAGTGTCGTAACCATTTATTAAAACACAACGAAGAATCATAGATACCACCCTAAGTGTTTAATGCCTGAGTACTTCATTTATGAGTGATTCTGATCAAAGTACTTCATTTATGGGTGGTAACCATTAAATAAAACATCACAAAGCATCTAACCCTACTGCGAGAAGTGTTACTTATCTGAGTACTTCATTTATGGGTGGTAACCATTAAAGAAAACGCCACAAAGCATCATAACGTACTAAGAAGTGTTTCAAATCAGAGTACTTCTTTTATCAGTGCTAACCTTTGAAGAAAACTCCACAACGCATCATATCTTACCACAAGAGGAGTTTCTTCTCCGAGTACTTCATTTAAGTATTTTAATCATTCATTAAAAAACAAGGAAGAAGCATACAAACCAATCTAAGTGTTTCTTGCCCGATAACTTCATTTATGTGTGATTCCAATCAATGTACTTCAATTATGGGGGGGGGGGGGTAACCATTCTTTAAAACATCACAAAACATCTTACCCAACTGCGTGAAGTGTTTCTTATCTGAGTACTTCATTTATGGGTGGTAACTATTAAAGAAAACACCACAAAGCATCATATCCTACAAAGAAGTGTTTCAAATCAGAGTACTTCATTTATGAGTGGTAATATTTTAAGAAAACTCCACAAGACATCATATCTAACCCAGAGAGGAGTTTCTTCTCCGAGTACTTCATTTAAGTGTTGTAACCATTCATTAAAACACAACGAAGAAGCATAGATACCACTCTAAGTGTTTCATGCCCGAGTACTTAATTTATGTTTGATTCCGATCAAAGTACTTAATTTATGGGTGGTAATCATTAAGAAAAACATCACAAAGCATCTTACCCTACTGCGAGAAGTGTTACTTATCTTAGTAATTCATTTATGGGTGGTAACCATTAAAGAAAACGCCAAAAAGCATCATATAGTACTAAGAAGTGCTTCTAATTAGAGTACTTCTTTTATGAGTGCTATCATTTCAAGAAAACTCCAGAACGCATCATATCTTACCACAAGAGGAGTTTCTTCTCCGAGTACTTCATTTAAGTATTGTAACCATTCATTAAAACACAAGGAAGAAGCATAGAAACCACTCTAAGTGTTTCATGCCCGAGTACTTCATTTATAAGTGATTCCAATCAATGTACTTCATTTATTGGGGGGTAACATTGTTTAAAACATTACAAAGCATCTTACCCAACTGCGTGAAGTGTTTCTGATCTGAGTACTTTATTTATGGATGGTAACCATTTAATAAAACACCACAAAGCATCATATCCTAAAAAGAAGTGTTTCTAATCAGAGTACTTCATTTATGAGTGGTAATATTTCAAGAAAACTCCACAACACATCATATCTTACTAAGAGAGGAGTTTCTTCTCCGAGTACTTCATTTAAGTGTTGTAACCATTCATTAAAACACAACGAAGAAACATAGATACCACTCTAAGTTTTTCATGCCCGAGTACTTAATTTATAATTGATTCCTATCAAAGTACTTCATTTATGGGTAGTATCCATTAAATAAAACATCACAAATCATCTTACCCTACTGCGAGTAGTGTTGCTTATCTGAATACTTCATTTATGGGTGGTAACCATTAAAGAAAACACCACAAAGCATCATATAGTACTAAGAAGTGTTTCTAATCAGAGTACTTCATTTATGAGTTGTAACCTTTCAAGAAAACTCCTCAAAGCAACATATCTTATCACGAGAAGAGTTTCTTCGCCGAGTACTTCATTTATAGGTGGTAACCATTAAAGAAAACATCACAAAGGATTATATCCTAATAAGAAGTGATTCTGATCATAGTACTTCATTTATGAGTGCTAACTTTCAAGAACACTCTACAAAGCATCATATCTTACTACGAAAAAAATTTCTTCTTCGAGTACTTCATTTAAGTGTTGTAAACATTCATTAAAACGCAACGAAGAAGAATAGATACCATTCTAAGTGTTTCCTGCCCGAGTACTTAATTTACGATTGATTCCGATCAAAGTACTTCATTTATGAGTGGTAACCATTAAATAAAACAACACAAAGCATCTTACCTACTGCGATAAGTGTTTCTTATCTAAATACTTCTTTTATGGGTGGTAACCAATAAAGAAAAAACCACAATGCATCATATCCTACTAAGAAGTGATTCTGATCATAATACTTCATTTATGAGTGTTAACCTTTCAAGAAAACTCCACAACACATCATATATTTCCACGAGAAGAGTTTCTTCTCCGACTACTTAATTTAAGTGTTGTAACCATTCATTAAAATACAAGGAAGAAGCATACAAGCCACTCTAAGTGTTTCATGCCCGAGTACTTCATTTATGTGTGATTCCAATCAATGTACTTCATTTATGGGGAGGGGGGGGGGGGTAACCATTCTTTAAAGCATCACAAATCATCTTACCCAACTGCGTGAAGTGCTTCTTATCTGAGTACTTCATTTATGGGTGGTAACCATTAAAGAAAACTCCACAATGCATAATATCCTACAAAGAAGTGTTTCTAATCAGAGTACTTCATTTATAAGTGGTAATATTTTAAGAAAACTCCACAACACATCATATCTTACCAAGAGAGGAGTTTCTTCTCCGAGTACTTCATTTAAGTGTTGTAACCATTTATTAAAACACAACGAAGAATCATAGATACCACCCTAAGTGTTTAATGCCGGAGTACTTCATTTATGAGTGATTCCGATCAAAGTACTTCATTTATGGGTGGTAACCATTAAATAAAACATCACAAAGCATCTAACCCTACTGCGAGAAGTGTTAGTTATCTGAGTACTTCATTTATTGGTGGTAACCATTAAAGAAAACGCCACAAAGCATCATAACATACAAAGAAGTGTTTCAAATCAGAGTACTTCTTTTATCAGTGCTAACCTTTCAAGAAAACTCCACAACGCATCAAATCTTACCACAAGAGGAGTTTCTTCTCCGAGTACTTCATTTAAGTTTTGTAATCATTCATTAAAATACAAGGAAGAAGCATACAAACCACTCTAAGTGTTTCATGCCCGATTACTTCATTAATGTGTGATTCCAATCAATGTACTTCATTTATGTGTGATTCCAATCAATGTACTTCATTTATGGGGGGGGGGGGGTAACCATTCTTTAAAACATCACAAAGCATCTTACCCAACTGCGTGAAGTGTTTTTTATCTGAGTATTTCATTTATGGATGGTAACCATTTAATAAAACACCACAAATCATTATTTCCTACAAAGAAGTGTTTCTAATCAGAGTACTTCAGTTATGAGTGGTAATATTTCAAGAAAACTCCACAAGACATCATATCTTACCAAGAGAGGAGTTTCTTCTCTGAGTACTTTATTTAAGTGTTGTAACCATTCATTAAAACACAACGAAGAAGCATAGATACCACTCTAAGTGTTTCATGCCCGAGTACTTAATTTACGATTGATTCCGATCAAAGTACTTCATTTTTAAGTGGTAACCATTAAATAAAACAACACAAAGCATCTTACCCTTATGCGAGAAGTGTTACTTATCTGAGTACTTCATTTATGGGTGGTAACCATTAAAGAAAACGCCACAAAGCATCAAATAGTACTAAGAAGTGTTTCTCATCATAGTACTTCATTTATGAGTTGTAACCATTCAAGAAAACTCCTCAAAGCAATATATCTTATCACGAGAAGACTTCCTTCCCGAGGACTTAATTTATGATTGATTCCGATCAAAGTACATTATTTATGGGTGGTAACCATTAAATAAAAGATCACAAAACATCTTACCATACAGCGAGAAGTGTTTCTTATCTGAGTACTTCATTTATGGATGGTAACCATTTAATAAAACACCACAAAGCATCATTTCCTACAAAGAAGTGTTTCTAATCAGAGTACTTCATTTATGAGTAGTAATATTTCAAGAAAACTCCACAAGACATCATATCTTACCAAGAGAGGAGTTTCTTCTCCGAGTATTTCATTTAAGTGTTGTAATCATTCATTAAAACACAACGAAGAAGCATAGATACCACTCTAAGTGTTTCATTCCCGAGTACTTAATTTATGTTTGATTCCGATCAAAGTACTTCATTTATGGGTAGTAACCATTAAATAAAACATCAAAAATCATATTACCCTACAGCGAGAAGTGTTTCTTATCTAAGTACTTCTTTTATAGGTGGTAACCAATAAAGAAAACACCACAAAGCATCATATCCTACTAAGAAGTGATTATGATCATAGTCCTTCATTTATGAGTGCTAATCTTTCAAGAACACTCTACAAAGCTTCATATCTAACTACGAAAAGAGTTTCTTCTTCGAGTACTTCATTTATGGGTGGTAGCCATTAAATAAGTAGTGTTTCAGATTAGTGTACTTCATTTTTGAGTGGTAACCTTTCAAGAAAACTCAACAACGCATCATGTCTTACCACGAGAGGAGTTTCTTCTCCGAGTACTTCATTTAAGTGTCGTAACCATTTATTAAAACACATCGAAGAATCATAGATACCACCCTAAGTGTTTAATGCGTGAGTACTTCATTTATGAGTATTTCCGATCAAAGTACTTCATTTATGGGTGGTAACCATAAAATAAAACATCACAAAGCATCTAACCCTACTGCGAGAAGTGTTAGTTATCTGAGTACTCCATTTATGGGTGGTAACCATTAAATAAAACATCACAAAGCATCTAACCATACTGCGAGAAGTGTTAGTTATCTGAGTACTTCATTTATGGGTGGTAACCATTAAAGAAAATGCCACAAAGCATCATAACGTAGAAAGAACTGTTTCAAATCAGAGTACTTCTTTTATCAGTGCTAACCTTTCAAGAAAACTCCACAACGCATCATATCTTACCACAAGAGGAGTTTCTTCTCCGAGTACTTCACTTAAGTATTGTAATCATTCATTAAAATACAAGGAAGAAGCATAGAAACCACTCTAAGTGTTTCATGCCCGATTACTTCATTTATGTGTGATTCCAATCATTGTACTTCATTTTTTTGGGGGGGGGGATAACCCTTATTTAAAACATCACAAAGCATCTTACCGAACTGCGTGAAGTGTTTCTTATCTGAGTATTTCATTTATGGATGGTAACCATTTAATAAAACACCACAAAGCATCATTTCCTACAAAGAAGTGTTTCTAATCAGAGTACTTCATTTATGAGTGGTAATATTTCAAGAAAACTCCACAAGACATCATATCTTACCAAGAGAGGAGTTTCTTCTCCGAGTATTTCATTTAAGTGTTGTAACCATTCATTAAAACACAACGAAGAATCATAGATACCACTTTTAGTGTTTCATGCCCGAGTACTTAATTTATGTTTGATTCCGATCAAAGTACTTCATTTATGGGTAGTAACAATTAAATAAAACATCACAAATCATATTACCCTACAGCGAGAAGTGTTTCTTATCTAAGTACTTCTTTTATAGGTGGTAACCAATAAAGAAAACACCACAAAGCATCATATCCTACTAAGAAGTGATTATGATCATAGTACTTCATTTATGAGTGCTAATCTTTCAAGAACACTCTACAAAGCTTCATATCTTACTACGAAAAGAGTTTCTTCTTTGAGTACATCATTTATGGGTGGTAGCCATTAAATAAGTAGTGTTTCAGATTAGTGTACTTCATTTTTGAGTGGTAACCTTTCAAGAAAACTCAACAACGCATCATGTCTTACCACGAGAGGAGTTTCTTCTCCGAGTACTTCATTTAAGTGTCGTAACCATTTATTAAAACACATCGAAGAATCATAGATACCACCCTAAGTGTTTAATGCGTGAGTACTTCATTTATGAGTGATTCCGATCAAAGTACTTCATTTATGGGTGGTAACCATTAAATAAAACATCACAAAGCATCTAACCCTACTGCGAGAAGTGTTAGTTATCTGAGTACTTCATTTATGGGTGGTAACCATTAAAGAAAATGCCACAAAGCATCATAACGTAGAAAGAAGTGTTTCAAATCAGAGTACTTCTTTTATCAGTGCTAACCTTTCAAGAAAACTCCACAACGCAACATATCTTACCACAAGAGGAGTTTCTTCTCCGAGTACTTCATTTAAGTATTCTAACCATTCATTAAAATACAAGGAAGAAGCATACAAACCACTCTAAGTGTTTAATGCCCGAGTACTTCATTTATGTGTGATTCCAATCAATGTACTTCATTTATGGGGAGGGGGGGGGGGGTAACCATTCTTTAAAACATCACAAATCATCTTACCCAACTGCGTGAAGTGCTTCTTATCTGAGTACTTCATTTATGGGTGGTAACCATTAAAGAAAATACCACAAAGCATCATATCCTACAAAGAAGTGTTTCTAATCAGAGTACTTCATTTATAAGTGGTACTATTTTAAGAAAACTCCACAACACATCATATCTTACCAAGAGAGGAGTTTCTTCTCCGAGTATTTCATTTAAGTGTTGTAACCATTCATTAAAACACAACGAAGAAGCATAGATACCACTCTAAGTGTTTCATGCCCGAGTACTTAATTTATGTTTGATTCCGATCAAAGTACTTCATTTATGGGTAGTAACCATTAAATAAAACATCACAAATCATATTACACTACAGCGAGAAGTGTTTCTTATCTAAGTACTTCTTTTATAGGTGGTAACCAATAAAGAAAACACCACAAAGCATCATATCCTACTAAGAAGTGATTATGATCATAGTACTTCATTTATGAGTGCTAATCTTTCAAGAACACTCTACAAAGCTTCATATCTAACTACGAAAAGAGTTTTTTCTTCGAGTACTTCATTTATGGGTGGTAGCCATTAAATAAGTAGTGTTTCAGATTAGTGTACTTCATTTTTGAGTGGTAACCTTTCAAGAAAACTCAACAACGCATCATGTCTTACCACGAGAGGAGTTTCTTCTCCGAGTACTTCATTTAAGTGTCGTAACCATTTATAAAAACACAACGAAGAATCATAGAAACCACCCTAAGTGTTTAATGCCTGAGTACTTCATTTATGAGTGATTCCGATCAAAGTACTTCATTTATGGGTGGTAACCATTAAAGAAAATGCCACAAAGCATCTAACCCTACTGCGAGAAGTGTTAGTTATCTGAGTACTTCATTTATGGGTGGTAACCATTAAAGAAAATGCCACAAAGCATCATAACGTAGAAAGAACTGTTTCAAATCAGAGTACTTCTTTTATCAGTGCTAACCTTTCAAGAAAACTCCACAACGCATCATATCTTACCACAAGAGGAGTTTCTTCTCCGAGTACTTCATTTAAGTATTGTAACCATTCATTAAAATACAAGGAAGAAGCATACAAACCACTCTAAGTGTTTAATGCCCGAGTACTTCATTTATGTGTGATTCCAATCAATGTACTTCATCTATGGGGAGGGGGGGGGGGGGTAACCATTCTTTAAAACATCACAAATCATCTTACCCAACTGCGTGAAGTGCTTCTTATCTGAGTACTTCATTTATGGGTGGTAACCATTAAAGAAAATACCACAAAGCATCATATCCTACAAAGAAGTGTTTCTAATCAGAGTACTTCATTTATAAGTGGTAATATTTTAAGAAAACTCCACAACACATCATATCTTACCAAGAGAGGAGTTTCTTCTCCGAGTATTTCATTTAAGTGTTGTAACCATTCATTAAAACACAACGAAGAAGCATAGATACCACTCTAAGTGTTTCATGCCCGAGTACTTAATTTATGTTTGATTCCGATCAAAGTACTTCATTTATGGGTAGTAACCATTAAATAAAACATCACAAATCATATTACACTACAGCGAGAAGTGTTTCTTATCTAAGTACTTCTTTTATAGGTGGTAACCAATAAAGAAAACACCACAAAACATCATATCCTACTAAGAAGTGATTATGATCATAGTACTTCATTTATGAGTGCTAATCTTTCAAGAACACTCTACAAAGCTTCATATCTAACTACGAAAAGAGTTTCTTCTTCGAGTACTTCATTTATGGGTGGTAGCCATTAAATAAGTAGTGTTTCAGATTAGTGTACTTCATTTTTGAGTGGTAACCTTTCAAGAAAACTCAACAACGCATCATGTCTTACCACGAGAGGAGTTTCTTCTCCGAGTACTTCATTTAAGTGTCGTAACCATTTATAAAAACACAACGAAGAATCATAGAAACCACCCTAAGTGTTTAATGCCTGAGTACTTCATTTATGAGTGATTCCGATCAAAGTACTTCATTTATGGGTGGTAACCATTAAAGAAAATGCCACAAAGCATCTAACCCTACTGCGAGAAGTGTTAGTTATCTGAGTACTTCATTTATGGGTGGTAACCATTAAAGAAAATGCCACAAAGCATCATAACGTAGAAAGAACTGTTTCAAATCAGAGTACTTCTTTTATCAGTGCTAACCTTTCAAGAAAACTCCACAACGCATCATATCTTACCAAAAGAGGAGTTTCTTCTCCGAGTATTTCATTTAAGTATTGTAATCATTCATTAAAATACAAGGAAGAAGCATAGAAACCACTCTAAGTGTTTCATGCCCGATTACTTCATTTATGTGTGATTCCAATCATTGTACTTCATTTTTTTGGGGGGGGGGGGGGAGGATAACCCTTATTTAAAACATCACAAAGCATCTTACCCAACTGCGTGAAGTGTTTCTTATCTGAGTATTTCATTTATGGATGGTAACCATTTAATAAAACACCACAAAGCATCATTTCCTACAAAGAAGTGTTTCTAATCAGAGTACTTCATTTATGAGTGGTAATATTTCAAGCAAACTCCACAAGACATCATATCTTACCAAGAGAGGAGTTTCTTCTCCGAGTACTTCATTTAAGTGTTGTAACCATTCATTAAAACACAACGAAGAAGCATAGATATCACTCTAAGTGTTTCATGCCCGAGTACTTAATTTATGTTTGATTCCGATCAAAGTACTTCATTTATGGGTAGTAACAATTAAATAAAACATCACAAATCATATTACCCTACAGCGAGAAGTGTTTCTTATCTAAGTACTTCTTTTATAGGTGGTAACCAATAAAGAAAACACCACAAAGCATCATATCCTACTAAGAAGTGATTATGATCATAGTACTTCATTTATGAGTGCTAATCTTTCAAGAACACTCTACAAAGCTTCATATCTAACTACGAAAAGAGTTTCTTCTTCGAGTACTTCATTTATGGGTGGTAGCCATTAAATAAGTAGTGTTTCAGATTAGTGTACTTCATTTTTGAGTGGTAACCTTTCAAGAAAACTCAACAACGCATCATGTCTTACCACGAGAGGAGTTTCTTCTCCGAGTACTTCATTTAAGTGTCATAACCATTTATTAAAACACATCGAAGAATCATAGATACCACCCTAAGTGTTTAATGCGTGAGTACTTCATTTATGAGTGATTCCGATCAAAGTACTTCATTTATGGGTGGTAACCATTAAATAAAACATCACAAAGCATCTTACCCTTATGCGAGAAGTGTTACTTATCTGAGTACTTCATTTATGGGTGGTAACCATTAAAGAAAACGCCACAAAGCATCAAATAGTACTAAGAAGTGTTTCTCATCATAGTACTTCATTTATGAGTTGTAACCATTCAAGAAAACTCCTCAAAGCAATATATCTTATCACGAGAAGAGTTTCTTCCCGAGGACTTAATTTATGATTGATTCCGATCAAAGTACATTATTTATGGGTGGTAACCATTAAATAAAAGATCACAAAACATCTTACCATACAGCGAGAAGTGTTTCTTATCTGAGTACTTCATTTATGGATGGTAACCATTTAATAAAACACCACAAAGCATCATTTCCTACAAAGAAGTGTTTCTAATCAGAGTACTTCATTTATGAGTAGTAATATTTCAAGAAAACTCCACAAGACATCATATCTTACCAAGAGAGGAGTTTCTTCTCCGAGTATTTCATTTAAGTGTTGTAATCATTCATTAAAACACAACGAAGAAGCATAGATACCACTCTAAGTGTTTCATTCCCGAGTACTTAATTTATGTTTGATTCCGATCAAAGTACTTCATTTATGGGTAGTAACCATTAAATAAAACATCAAAAATCATATTACCCTACAGCGAGAAGTGTTTCTTATCTAAGTACTTATTTTATAGGTGGTAACCAATAAAGAAAACACCACAAAGCATCATATCCTACTAAGAAGTGATTATGATCATAGTACTTCATTTATGAGTGCTAATCTTTCAAGAACACTCTACAAAGCTTCATATCTAACTACGAAAAGAGTTTCTTCTTCGAGTACTTCATTTATGGGTGGTAGCCATTAAATAAGTAGTGTTTCAGATTAGTGTACTTCATTTTTGAGTGGTAACCTTTCAAGAAAACTCAACAACGCATCATGTCTTACCACGAGAGGAGTTTCTTCTCCGAGTACTTCATTTAAGTGTCGTAACCATTTATTAAAACACATCGAAGAATCATAGATACCACCCTAAGTGTTTAATGCGTGAGTACTTCATTTATGAGTGATTCCGATCAAAGTACTTCATTTATGGGTGGTAACCATTAAATAAAACATCACAAAGCATCTAACCCTACTGCGAGAAGTGTTAGTTATCTGAGTACTTCATTTATGGGTGGTAACCATTAAATAAAACATCACAAAGCATCTAACCATACTGCGAGAAGTGTTAGTTATCTGAGTACTTCATTTATGGGTGGTAACCATTAAAGAAAATGCCACAAAGCATCATAACGTAGAAAGAACTGTTTCAAATCAGAGTACTTCTTTTATCAGTGCTAACCTTTCAAGAAAACTCCACAACGCATCATATCTTACCACAAGAGGAGTTTCTTCTCCGAGTACTTCACTTAAGTATTGTAATCATTCATTAAAATACAAGGAAGAAGCATAGAAACCACTCTAAGTGTTTCATGCCCGATTACTTCATTTATGTGTGATTCCAATCATTGTACTTCATTTTTTTGGGGGGGGGGGGGGATAACCCTTATTTAAAACATCACAAAGCATCTTACTGAACTGCGTGAAGTGTTTCTTATCTGAGTATTTCATTTATGGATGGTAACCATTTAATAAAACACCACAAAGCATCATTTCCTACAAAGAAGTGTTTCTAATCAGAGTACTTCATTTATGAGTGGTAATATTTCAAGAAAACTCCACAAGACATCATATCTTACCAAGAGAGGAGTTTCTTCTCCGAGTATTTCATTTAAGTGTTGTAACCATTCATTAAAACACAACGAAGAATCATAGATACCACTCTAAGTGTTTCATGCCCGAGTACTTAATTTATGTTTGATTCCGATCAAAGTACTTCATTTATGGGTAGTAACAATTAAATAAAACATCACAAATCATATTACCCTACAGCGAGAAGTGTTTCTTATCTAAGTACTTCTTTTATAGGTGGTAACCAATAAAGAAAACACCACAAAGCATCATATCCTACTAAGAAGTGATTATGATCATAGTACTTCATTTATGAGTGCTAATCTTTCAAGAACACTCTACAAAGCTTCATATCTTACTACGAAAAGAGTTTCTTCTTTGAGTACATCATTTATGGGTGGTAGCCATTAAATAAGTAGTGTTTCAGATTAGTGTACTTCATTTTTGAGTGGTAACCTTTCAAGAAAACTCAACAACGCATCATGTCTTACCACGAGAGGAGTTTCTTCTCCGAGTACTTCATTTAAGTGTCGTAACCATTTATTAAAACACATCGAAGAATCATAGATACCACCCTAAGTGTTTAATGCCTGAGTACTTCATTTATGAGTGATTCCGATCAAAGTACTTCATTTATGGGTGGTAACCATTAAATAAAACATCACAAAGCATCTAACCCTACTGCGAGAAGTGTTACTTATCTGAGTACTTCATTTATGGGTGGTAACCATTAAAGAAAATGCCACAAAGCATCATAACGTAGAAAGAAGTGTTTCAAATCAGAGTACTTCTTTTATCAGTGCTAACCTTTCAAGAAAACTCCACAACGCATCATATCTTACCACAAGAGGAGTTTCTTCTCCGAGTACTTCATTTAAGTATTGTAACCATTCATTAAAATACAAGGAAGAAGCATACAAACCACTCTAAGTGTTTAATGCCCGAGTACTTCATTTATGTGTGATTCCAATCAATGTACTTCATTTATGGGGAGGGGGGGGGGGGTAACCATTCTTTAAAACATCACAAATCATCTTACCCAATTGCGTGAAGTGCTTCTTATCTGAGTACTTCATTTATGGGTGGTTACCATTAAAAAAAACGCCACAAAGCATCATAACGTACTAAGAAGTATTTCAATTCAAAGTACTTCTTTTATGAGTGCTAACCTTTCAAGAAAACTCCACAACGCATCATATCTTACCACAAGAGGAGTTTCTTCTCCGAGTATTTCATTTAAGTGTTGTAACCATTCATTAAAACACAACGAAGAAGCATAGATACCACTCTAAGTGTTTCATGCCCGAGTACTTAATTTTTGTTTGATTCCGATCAAAGTACTTCATTTATGGGTAGTAACCATTAAATAAAACATCACAAATCATATTACACTACAGCGAGAAGTTTTTCTTATCTAAGTACTTCTTTTATAGGTGGTAACCAATAAAGAAAACACCACAAAGCATCATATCCTACTAAGAAGTGATTATGATCATAGTACTTCATTTATGAGTGCTAATCTTTCAAGAACACTCTACAAAGCTTCATATCTAACTACGAAAAGAGTTTCTTCTTCGAGTACTTCATTTATGGGTGGTAGCCATTAAATAAGTAGTGTTTCAGATTAGTGTACTTCATTTTTGAGTGGTAACCTTTCAAGAAAACTCAACAACGCATCATGTCTTACCACGAGAGGAGTTTCTTCTCCGAGTACTTCATTTAAGTGTCGTAACCATTTATAAAAACAAAACGAAGAATCATAGATACCACCCTAAGTGTTTAATGCCTGAGTACTTCATTTATGAGTGATTCCGATCAAAGTACTTCATTTATGGGTGGTAACCATTAAATAAAACATCACAAAGCATCTAACCCTACTGCGAGAAGTGTTAGTTATCTGAGTACTTCATTTATGGGTGGTAACCATTAAAGAAAATGCCACAGAGCATCATAACGTAGAAAGAAGTGTTTCAAATCAGAGTACTTCTTTTATCAGTGCTAACCTTTCAAGAAAACTCCACAACGCATCATATCTTACTACAAGAGGAGTTTCTTCTCCGAGTACTTCATTTAAGTATTGTAACCATTCATTAAAATACAAGGAAGAAGCATACAAACCACTCTAAGTGTTTAATGCCCGAGTACTTCATTTATGTGTGATTCCAATCAATGTACTTCATTTATGGGGGGGGGGGGGTAACCATTCTTTAAAACATCACAAATCATCTTACCCAACTGCGTGAAGTGCTTCTTATCTGAGTACTTCATTTATGAGTGGTAACCATTAAAGAAAATACCACAAAGCATCATATCCTACAAAGAAGTGTTTCTAATCAGAGTACTTCATTTATAAGTGGTAATATTTTAAGAAAACTCCACAACACATCATATCTTACCAAGAGAGGAGTTTCTTCTCCGAGTACTTCATTTAAGTGTTGTAACCATTTATTAAAACACAACGAAGAATCATAGATACCACCCTAAGTGTTTAATGCCGGAGTAATTCATTTATGAGTGATTCCGATCAAAGTACTTCATTTATGGGTGGTAACCATTAAATAAAACATCACAAAGCATCTAACCCTATTGCGAGAAGTGTTAGTTATCAGAGTACTTCATTTATGGGTGGTAACCATTAAAGAAAACGCCACAAAGCATCATAACGTAGAAAGAAGTGTTTCAAATCAGAGTACTTCTTTTATCAGTGCTAACCTTTCAAGAAAACTCCACAACGCATCATATCTTACCACAAGAGGAGTTTGTTCTCCGAGTACTTCATTTAAGTATTGTAACCATTCATTAAAATACAAGGAAGAAGCATACAAACCACTCTAAGTGTTTAATGCCCGAGTACTTCATTTATGTGTGATTCCAATCAATGTACTTCATTTATGGGGAGGGGGGGGGGGGTAACCATTCTTTAAAACATCACAAATCATCTTACCCAACTGCGTGAAGTGCTTCTTATCTGAGTACTTCATTTATGGGTGGTAACCATTAAAGAAAATACCACAAAGCATCATATCCTACAAAGAAGTGTTTCTAATCAGAGTACTTCATTTATAAGTGGTAATATTTTAAGAAAACTCCACAACACATCATATCTTACCAAGAGAGGAGTTTCTTCTCCGAGTATTTCATTTAAGTGTTGTAACCATTCATTAAAACACAACGAAGAAGCATAGATACCACTCTAAGTGTTTCATGTCCGAGTACTTAATTTATGTTTGATTCCGATCAAAGTACTTCATTTATGGGTAGTAACCATTAAATAAAACATCACAAATCATATTACACTACAGCGAGAAGTGTTTCTTATCTAAGTACTTCTTTTATAGGTGGTAACCAATAAAGAAAACACCACAAAGCATCATATCCTACTAAGAAGTGATTATGATCATAGTACTTCATTTATGAGTGCTAATCTTTCAAGAACACTCTACAAAGCTTCATATCTAACTACGAAAAGAGTTTCTTCTTCGAGTACTTCATTTATGGGTGGTAGCCATTAAATAAGTAGTGTTTCAGATTAGTGTACTTCATTTTTGAGTGGTAACCTTTCAAGAAAACTCAACAACGCATCATGTCTTACCACGAGAGGAGTTTCTTCTCCGAGTACTTCATTTAAGTGTCGTAACCATTTATAAAAACACAACGAAGAATCATAGAAACCACCCTAAGTGTTTAATGCCTGAGTACTTCATTTATGAGTGATTCCGATCAAAGTACTTCATTTATGGGTGGTAACCATTAAAGAAAATGCCACAAAGCATCTAACCCTACTGCGAGAAGTGTTAGTTATCTGAGTACTTCATTTATGGGTGGTAACCATTAAAGAAAATGCCACAAAGCATCATAACGTAGAAAGAACTGTTTCAAATCAGAGTACTTCTTTTATCAGTGCTAACCTTTCAAGAAAACTCCACAACGCATCATATCTTACCACAAGAGGAGTTTCTTCTCCGAGTATTTCATTTAAGTATTGTAATCATTCATTAAAATACAAGGAAGAAGCATAGAAACCACTCTAAGTGTTTCATGCCCGATTACTTCATTTATGTGTGATTCCAATCATTGTACTTCATTTTTTTTGGGGGGGGGGGAGGATAACCCTTATTTAAAACATCACAAAGCATCTTACCCAACTGCGTGAAGTGTTTCTTATCTGAGTATTTCATTTATGGATGGTAACCATTTAATAAAACACCACAAAGCATCATTTCCTACAAAGAAGTGTTTCTAATCAGAGTACTTCATTTATGAGTGGTAATATTTCAAGAAAACTCCACAAGACATCATATCTTACCAAGAGAGGAGTTTCTTCTCCGAGTACTTCATTTAAGTGTTGTAACCATTCATTAAAACACAACGCAGAAGCATAGATATCACTCTAAGTGTTTCATGCCCGAGTACTTAATTTATGTTTGATTCCGATCAAAGTACTTCATTTATGGGTAGTAACAATTAAATAAAACATCACAAATCATATTACCCTACAGCGAGAAGTGTTTCTTTTCTAAGTACTTCTTTTATAGGTGGTAACCAATAAAGAAAACACCACAAAACATCATATCCTACTAAGAAGTGATTATGATCATAGTACTTCATTTATGAGTGCTAATCTTTCAAGAACACTCTACAAAGCTTCATATCTTACTACGAAAATAGTTTCTTCTTTGAGTACTTCATTTATGGGTGGTAGCCATTAAATAAGTAGTGTTTCAGATTAGTGTACTTCATTTTTGAGTGGTAACCTTTCAAGAAAACTCAACAACGCATCATGTCTTACCACGAGAGGAGTTTCTTCTCCGAGTACTTCATTTAAGTGTCGTAACCATTTATTAAAACACATCGAAGAATCATAGATACCACCCTAAGTGTTTAATGCGTGAGTACTTCATTTATGAGTGATTCCGATCAAAGTACTTCATTTATGGGTGGTAACCATTAAATAAAACATCACAAAGCATCTAACCCTACTGCGAGAAGTGTTAGTTATCTGAGTACTTCATTTATGGGTGGTAACCATTAAAGAAAATGCCACAGAGCATCATAACGTAGAAAGAAGTGTTTCAAATCAGAGTACTTCTTTTATCAGTGCTAACCTTTCAAGAAAACTCCACAACGCATCATATCTTACCACAAGAGGAGTTTCTTCTCCGAGTACTTCATTTAAGTATTGTAACCATTCATTAAAATACAAGGAAGAAGCATACAAACCACTCTAAGTGTTTAATGCCCGAGTACTTCATTTATGTGTGATTCCAATCAATGTACTTCATTTATGGGGGGGGGGGGGGGGGTAACCATTCTTTAAAACATCACAAATCATCTTACCCAACTGCCTGAAGTGCTTCTTATCTGAGTACTTCATTTATGAGTGGTAACCATTAAAGAAAATACCACAAAGCATCATATCCTACAAAGAAGTGTTTCTAATCAGAGTACTTTATTTATAAGTGGTAATATTTTAAGAAAACTCCACAACACATCATATCTTACCAAGAGAGGAGTTTCTTCTCCGAGTACTTCATTTAAGTGTTGTAACCATTTATTAAAACACAACGAAGAATCATAGATACCACCCTAAGTGTTTAATGCCGGAGTAATTCATTTATGAGTGATTCCGATCAAAGTACTTCATTTATGGGTGGTAACCATTAAAGAAAATGCCACAAAGCATCTAACCCTACTGCGAGAAGTGTTAGTTATCTGAGTACTTCATTTATGGGTGGTAACCATTAAAGAAAATGCCACAAAGCATCATAACGTAGAAAGAACTGTTTCAAATCAGAGTACTTCTTTTATCAGTGCTAACCTTTCAAGAAAACTCCACAACGCATCATATCTTACCACAAGAGGAGTTTCTTCTCCGAGTACTTCATTTAAGTATTGTAACCATTCATTAAAATACAAGGAAGAAGCATACAAACCACTCTAAGTGTTTAATGCCCGAGTACTTCATTTATGTGTGATTCCAATCAATGTACTTCATCTATGGGGAGGGGGGGGGGGTAACCATTCTTTAAAACATCACAAATCATCTTACCCTACTGCGTGAAGTGCTTCTTATCTGAGTACTTCATTTATGGGTGGTAACCATTAAAGAAAATACCACAAAGCATCATATCCTACAAAGAAGTGTTTCTAATCAGAGTACTTCATTTATAAGTGGTAATATTTTAAGAAAACTCCACAACACATCATATCTTACCAAGAGAGGAGTTTCTTCTCCGAGTATTTCATTTAAGTGTTGTAACCATTCATTAAAACACAACGAAGAAGCATAGATACCACTCTAAGTGTTTCATGCCCGAGTACTTAATTTATGTTTGATTCCGATCAAAGTACTTCATTTATGGGTAGTAACCATTAAATAAAACATCACAAATCATATTACACTACAGCGAGAAGTGTTTCTTATCTAAGTACTTCTTTTATAGGTGGTAACCAATAAAGAAAACACCACAAAGCATCATATCCTACTAAGAAGTGATTATGATCATAGTACTTCATTTATGAGTGCTAATCTTTCAAGAACACTCTACAAAGCTTCATATCTAACTACGAAAAGAGTTTCTTCTTCGAGTACTTCATTTATGGGTGGTAGCCATTAAATAAGTAGTGTTTCAGATTAGTGTACTTCATTTTTGAGTGGTAACCTTTCAAGAAAACTCAACAACGCATCATGTCTTACCACGAGAGGAGTTTCTTCTCCGAGTACTTCATTTAAGTGTCGTAACCATTTATAAAAACACAACGAAGAATCATAGAAACCACCCTAAGTGTTTAATGCCTGAGTACTTCATTTATGAGTGATTCCGATCAAAGTACTTCATTTATGGGTGGTAACCATTAAAGAAAATGCCACAAAGCATCTAACCCTACTGCGAGAAGTGTTAGTTATCTGAGTACTTCATTTATGGGTGGTAACCATTAAAGAAAATGCCACAAAGCATCATAACGTAGAAAGAACTGTTTCAAATCAGAGTACTTCTTTTATCAGTGCTAACCTTTCAAGAAAACTCCACAACGCATCATATCTTACCACAAGAGGAGTTTCTTCTCCGAGTACTTCATTTAAGTATTGTAACCATTCATTAAAATACAAGGAAGAAGCATACAAACCACTCTAAGTGTTTAATGCCCGAGTACTTCATTTATGTGTGATTCCAATCAATGTACTTCATTTATGGGGAGGGGGGGGGGGTAACCATTCTTTAAAACATCACAAATCATCTTACCCAACTGCGTGAAGTGCTTCTTATCTGAGTACTTCATTTATGGGTGGTAACCATTAAAGAAAATACCACAAAGCATCATATCCTACAAAGAAGTGTTTCTAATCAGAGTA
The DNA here is from genome assembly GCA_964058865.1 of Eleocharis quinqueflora. Classification (NCBI taxonomy): domain Eukaryota; kingdom Viridiplantae; phylum Streptophyta; class Magnoliopsida; order Poales; family Cyperaceae; genus Eleocharis; species Eleocharis quinqueflora. Next base: position 60,167 of record CAXKVX010002639.1, read on the forward strand.
CTTCATTTATAAGTGGTAATATTTTAAGAAAACTCCACAACACATCATATCTTACCAAGAGAGGAGTTTCTTCTCCGAGTATTTCATTTAAGTGTTGTAACCATTCATTAAAACACAACGAAGAAGCATAGATACCACTCTAAGTGTTTCATGCCCGAGTACTTAATTTATGTTTGATTCCGATCAAAGTACTTCATTTATGGGTAGTAACCATTAAATAAAACATCACAAATCATATTACACTACAGCGAGAAGTGTTTCTTATCTAAGTACTTCTTTTATAGGTGGTAACCAATAAAGAAAACACCACAAAGCATCATATCCTACTAAGAAGTGATTATGATCATAGTACTTCATTTATGAGTGCTAATCTTTCAAGAACACTCTACAAAGCTTCATATCTTACTACGAAAATAGTTTCTTCTTTGAGTACTTCATTTATGGGTGGTAGCCATTAAATAAGTAGTGTTTCAGATTAGTGTACTTCATTTTTGAGTGGTAACCTTTCAAGAAAACTCAACAACGCATCATGTCTTACCACGAGAGGAGTTTCTTCTCCGAGTACTTCATTTAAGTGTCGTAACCATTTATAAAAACACAACGAAGAATCATAGAAACCACCCTAAGTGTTTAATGCCTGAGTACTTCATTTATGAGTGATTCCGATCAAAGTACTTCATTTATGGGTGGTAACCATTAAAGAAAATGCCACAAAGCATCTAACCCTACTGCGAGAAGTGTTAGTTATCTGAGTACTTCATTTATGGGTGGTAACCATTAAAGAAAATGCCACAAAGCATCATAACGTAGAAAGAACTGTTTCAAATCAGAGTACTTCTTTTATCAGTGCTAACCTTTCAAAAAACTCCACAACGCATCATATCTTACCACAAGAGGAGTTTCTTCTCCGAGTATTTCATTTAAGTATTGTAATCATTCATTAAAATACAAGGAAGAAGCATAGAAACCACTCTAAGTGTTTCATGCCCGATTACTTCATTTATGTGTGATTCCAATCATTGTACTTCATTTTTTTGGGGGGGGGGGAGGATAACCCTTATTTAAAACATCACAAAGCATCTTACCCAACTGCGTGAAGTGTTTCTTATCTGAGTATTTCATTTATGGATGGTAACCATTTAATAAAACACCACAAAGCATCATTTCCTACAAAGAAGTGTTTCTAATCAGAGTACTTCATTTATGAGTGGTAATATTTCAAGAAAACTCCACAAGACATCATATCTTACCAAGAGAGGAGTTTCTTCTCCGAGTACTTCATTTAAGTGTTGTAACCATTTATTAAAACACAACGAAGAATCATAGATACCACCCTAAGTGTTTAATGCCGGAGTAATTCATTTATGAGTGATTCCGATCAAAGTACTTCATTTATGGGTGGTAACCATTAAATAAAACATCACAAAGCATCTAACCCTATTGCGAGAAGTGTTAGTTATCAGAGTACTTCATTTATGGGTGGTAACCATTAAAGAAAACGCCACAAAGCATCATAACGTACAAAGAAGTGTTTCAAATCAGAGTACTTCTTTTATCAGTGCTAACCTTTCAAGAAAACTCCACAACGCATCAAATCTTACCACAAGAGGAGTTTCTTCTCCGAGTACTTCATTTAAGTATTGTAATCATTCATTAAAATACAAGGAAGAAGCATAGAAACCACTCTAAGTGTTTCATGCCCGATTACTTCATTTATGTGTGATTCCAATCAATGTACTTCATTTATGGGGGGGGGGGGGGGGGTAACCATTCTTTAAAACATCACAAAGCATCTTACCCAACTGCGTGAAGTGTTTCTTATCTGAGTACTTCATTTATGGATGGTAACCATTTAATAAAACACCACAAAGCATCATTTCCTACAAAGAAGTGTTTCTAATCAGAGTACTTCATTTATAAGTGGTAATATTTTAAGAAAACTCCACAACACATCATATCTTACCAAGAGAGGAGTTTCTTCTCCGAGTACTTCATTTAAGTGTTTTAACCATTTATTAAAACACAACGAAGAATCATAGATACCACCCTAAGTGTTTAATGCCGGAGTAATTCATTTATGAGTGATTCCGATCAAAGTAATTCATTTATGGGTGGTAACAATTAAATAAAACATCACAAAGCATCTAACCCTATTGCGAGAAGTGTTAGTTATCTGAGTACTTCATTTATGGGTGGTAACCATTAAAGAAAACGCCACAAAGCATCATAACGTACAAAGAAGTGTTTCAAATCAGAGTACTTCTTTTATCAGTGCTAACCTTTCAAGAAAACTCCACAACGCATCAAATCTTACCACAAGAGGAGTTTCTTCTCCGAGTACTTCATTTAAGTATTGTAATCATTCATTAAAATACAAGGAAGAAGCATAGAAACCGCTCTAAGTGTTTCATGCCCGATTACTTCATTTATGTGTGATTCCAATCAATGTACTTCATTTATGGGGGGGGGGGGGGTAACCATTCTTTAAAACATCACAAAGCATCTTACCCAACTGCGTGAAGTGTTTCTTATCTGAGTACTTCATTTATGGTTGGTAACCATTTAATAAAACACCACGAAGAAGCATAGATACCACTCTAAGTGTTTCATGCCCGAGTACTTAATTTATGTTTGATTCCGATCAAAGTACTTCATTTATGGGTAGTAACCATTAAATAAAACATCACAAATCATATTACACTACAGCGAGAAGTGTTTCTTATCTAAGTACTTCTTTTATAGGTGGTAACCAATAAAGAAAACACCACAAAGCATCATATCCTACTAAGAAGTGATTATGATCATAGTACTTCATTTATGAGTGCTAATCTTTCAAGAACACTGTACAAAGCTTCATATCTAACTACGAAAAGAGTTTCTTCTTCGAGTACTTCATTTATGGGTGGTAGCCATTAAATAAGTAGTGTTTCAGATTAGTGTACTTCATTTTTGAGTGGTAACCTTTCAAGAAAACTCAACAACGCATCATGTCTTACCACGAGAGGAGTTTCTTTTCCGAGTACTTCATTTAAGTGTCGTGACCATTTATTAAAACACAACGAAGAATCATAGATACCACCCTAAGTGTTTAATGCCTGAGTACTTCATTTATGAGTGATTCCGATCAAAGTACTTCAATTATGGGTGATAACCATTAAAGAAAATGCCACAAAGCATCATAACGTAGAAAGAAGTGTTTCAAATCAGAGTACTTCTTTTATCAGTGCTAACTTTTCAAGAAAACTCCACAACGCATCATATCTTACCACAAGAGGAGTTTCTCCTCCGAGTACTTCATTTAAGTATTGTAATCATTCATTAAAATACAAGGAAGAAGCATAGAAACCACTCTAAGTGTTTCATGCCCGATTACTTCATTTATGTGTGATTCCAATCATTGTACTTCATTTATGGGGGTGGGGGGGATAACCATTATTTAAAACATCACAAAGCATCTTACCCAACTGCGTGAAGTGTTTCTTATCTGAGTACTTCATTTATGGATGGTAACCATTTAATAAAACACCACAAAGCATCATTTCCTACAAAGAATTGTTTCTAATCAGAGTACTTCATTTATGAGTGGTAATATTTCAAGAAAACTCCACAAGACATCATATCTTACCAAGAGAGGAGTTTCTTCTCCGAGTACTTCATTTAAGTGTTGTAACCATTTATTAAAACACAACGAAGAATCATAGATATCACCCTAAGTGTTTAATGCCGGAGTACTTCATTTATGAGTGATTCCGATCAAAGTACTTCATTTATGGGTGGTAACCATTAAAGAAAACACCACAAAGCATCATATCCTACAAAGAAGTGTTTCTAATCAGAGTACTTCATTTATGAGTGGTAATATTTCAAGAAAACTCCACAAGACATCATATCTTACCAAGAGAGGAGTTTCTTCTCCGAGTACTTCATTTAAGTATTGTAATCATTCATTAAAATACAAGGAAGAAGCATAGAAACCACTCTAAGTGTTTCATGCCCGATTACTTCATTTATGTGTGATTCCAATCATTGTACTTCATTTATGGGGGTGGGGGGGATAACCATTATTTAAAACATCACAAAGCATCTTACCCAACTGCGTGAAGTGTTTCTTATCTGAGTACTTCATTTATGGATGGTAACCATTTAATAAAACACCACAAAGCATCATTTCCTACAAAGAAGTGTTTCTAATCAGAGTACTTCATTTATGAGTGGTAATATTTCAAGAAAACTCCACAAGACATCATATCTACCAAGAGAGGAGTTTCTTCTCCGAGTACTTCATTTAAGTGTTGTAACCATTCATTAAAACACAACGAAGAAGCATAGATACCACTCTAAGTGTTTCATGCCCGAGTACTTAATTTATGTTTGATTCCGATCAAAGTACTTCATTTATGGGTAGTAACCATTAAATAAAACATCACAAATCATATTACCCTACAGCGAGAAGTGTTTCTTATCTAAGTACTTCTTTTATAGGTGGTAACCAATAAAGAAAACACCACAAAGCATCATATCCAACTAAGAAGTGATTATGATCATAGTACTTCATTTATGAGTGCTAATCTTTCAAGAACACTGTACAAAGCTTCATATCTAACAACGAAAAGAGTTTCTTCTTTGAGTACTTCATTTATGGGTGGTAGCCATTAAATAAGTAGTGTTTCAGATTAGTGTACTTCATTTTTGAGTGGTAACCTTTCAAGAAAACTCAACAACGCATCATGTCTTACCACGAGAGGAGTTTCTTCTCCGAGTACTTCATTTAAGGGTCGTGACCATTTATTAAAACACAACGAAGAATCATAGATACCACCCTAAGTGTTTAATGCCTGAGTACTTCATTTATGAGTGATTCCGATCAAAGTACTTCATTTATGGGTGGTAACCATTAAAGAAAATGTCACAAAGCATCATAACGTAGAAAGAAGTGTTTCAAATCAGAGTACTTCTTTTATCAGTGCTAACCTTTCAAGAAAACTCCACAACGCATCATATCTTACCACAAGAGGAGTTTCTTCTCCGAGTACTTCATTTAAGTAATGTAACCATTCATTAAAATACAAGGAAGAAGCATACAAACCACTCTAAGTGTTTAATGCCCGAGTACTTCATTTATGTGTGATTCCAATCAATGTACTTCATTTATGGGGAGGGGGGGAGGGGTAACCATTCTTTAAAACATCACAAATCATCTTACCCAACTGCGTGAAGTGCTTCTTATCTGAGTACTTCATTTATGGGTGGTAACCATTAAAGAAAACACCACAAAGCATCATATCCTACAAAGAAGTGTTTCTAATCAGAGTACTTCATTTATAAGTGGAAATATTTTAAGAAAACTCCACAAAACATCATATCTTTCCAAGAGAGGAGTTTCTTCTCCGAGTACTTCATTTAAGTGTTGTAACCATTTATTAAAACACAACGAAGAATCATAGATACCACCCTAAGTGTTTAATACCGGAGTAATTCATTTATGAGTGATTCCGATCAAAGTACTTCATTTATGGGTGGTAACCATTAAATAAAACATCACAAAGCATCTAACCCTACTGCGAGAAGTGTTAGTTATCTGAGTACTTCATTTATGGGTGGTAACCATTAAAGAAAACGCCACAAAGCATCATAACGTACAAAGAAGTGTTTCAAATCAGAGTACTTCTTTTATCAGTGCTAACCTTTCAAGAAAACTCCACAACGCATCAAATCTTACCACAAGAGGAGTTTCTTCTCCGAGTACTTCATTTAAGTATTGTAATCATTCATTAAAATACAAGGAAGAAGCATACAAACCACTCTAAGTGTTTCATGCTCGATTACTTCATTTATGTGTGATTCCAATCCATGTACTTCATTTATGGGGGGGGGGGGGGTAACCATTCTTTAAAACATCACAAAGCATCTTACCCAACTGCGTGAAGTGTTTCTTATCTGAGTACTTCATTTATGGATGGTAACCATTTAATAAAACACCACAAAGCATCATTTCCTACAAAGAAGTGTTTCTAATCAGAGTACTTCATTTATGAGTGGTAATATTTCAAGAAAACTCCACAAGACATCATATCTTACCAAGAGAGGAGTTTCTTCTCCGAGTATTTCATTTAAGTGTTGTAACCATTCATCAAAACACAACGAAGAAGCATAGATACCACTCTAAGTGTTTCATGCCCGAGTACTTAATTTATGTTTGATTCCGATCAAAGTACTTCATTTATGGGTAGTAACCATTAAATAAAACATCACAAATCATATTACCCTACAGCGAGAAGTGTTTCTTATCTAAGTACTTCTTTTATAGGTGGTAACCAATAAAGAAAACACCACAAAGCATCATATCCTACTAAGAAGTGATTATGATCATAGTACTTCATTTATGAGTGCTAATCTTTCAAGAACACTGTACAAAGCTTCATATCTAACTACGAAAAGAGTTTCTTCTTCGAGTACTTCATTTATGGGTGGTAGCCATTAAATAAGTAGTGTTTCAGATTAGTGTACTTCATTTTTGAGTGGTAACCTTTCAAGAAAACTCAACAACGCATCATGTCTTACCACGAGAGGAGTTTCTTCTCCGAGTACTTCATTTAAGTGTCGTGACCATTTATTAAAACACAACGAAGAATCATAGATACCACCCTAAGTGTTTAATGCCTGAGTACTTCATTTATGAGTGATTCCGATCAAAGTACTTCATTTATGGGTGGTAACCATTAAAGAAAATGCCACAAAGCATCATAACGTAGAAAGAAGTGTTTCAAATCAGAGTACTTCTTTTATCAGTGCTAACCTTTCAAGAAAACTCCACAACGCATCATATCTTACCACAAGAGGAGTTTCTTCTCCGAGTACTTCATTTAAGTATTGTAATCATTCATTAAAATACAAGGAAGAAGCATAGAAACCACTCTAAGTGTTTCATGCCCGATTACTTCATTTATGTGTGATTCCAATCATTGTACTTCATTTAAGGGGGTGGGGGGGATAACCATTATTTAAAACATCACAAAGCATCTTACCCAACTGCGTGAAGTGTTTCTTATCTGAGTACTTCATTTATGGATGGTAACCATTTAATAAAACACCACAAAGCATCATTTCCTACAAAGAAGTGTTTCTAATCAGAGTACTTCATTTATGAGTGGTAATATTTCAAGAAAACTCCACAAGACATCATATCTACCAAGGGAGGAGTTTCTTCTCCGAGTACTTCATTTAAGTGTTGTAACCATTCATTAAAACACAACGAAGAAGCATAGATACCACTCTAAGTGTTTCATGCCCGAGTACTTAATTTATGTTTGATTCCGATCAAAGTACTTCATTTATGGGTAGTAACCATTAAATAAAACATCACAAATCATATTACCCTACAGCGAGAAGTGTTTCTTATCTAAGTACTTCTTTTATAGGTGGTAACCAATAAAGAAAACACCACAAAGCATCATATCCAACTAAGAAGTGATTATGATCATAGTACTTCATTTATGAGTGCTAATCTTTCAAGAACACTGTACAAAGCTTCATATCTAACTACGAAAAGAGTTTCTTCTTTGAGTACTTCATTTATGGGTGGTAGCCATTAAATAAGTAGTGTTTCAGATTAGTGTACTTCATTTTTGGGTGGTAACCTTTCAAGAAAACTCAACAACGCATCATGTCTTACCACGAGAGGAGTTTCTTCTCCGAGTACTTCATTTAAGGGTCGTGACCATTTATTAAAACACAACGAAGAATCATAGATACCACCCTAAGTGTTTAATGCCTGAGTACTTCATTTATGAGTGATTCCGAACAAAGTACTTCATTTATGGGTGGTAACCATTAAAGAAAATGCCACAAAGCATCATAACGTAGAAAGAAGTGTTTCAAATCAGAGTACTTCTTTTATCAGTGCTAACCTTTCAAGAAAACTCCACAACGCATCATATCTTACCACAAGAGGAGTTTCTTCTCCGAGTACTTCATTTAAGTAATGTAACCATTCATTAAAATACAAGGAAGAAGCATACAAACCACTCTAAGTGTTTAATGCCCGAGTACTTCATTTATGTGTGATTCCAATCAATGTACTTCATTTATGGGGAGGGGGGGAGGGGTAACCATTCTTTAAAACATCACAAATCATCTTACCCAACTGCGTGAAGTGCTTCTTATCTGAGTACTTCATTTATGGGTGGTAACCATTAAAGAAAACACCACAAAGCATCATATCCTACAAAGAAGTGTTTCTAATCAGAGTACTTCATTTATAAGTGGAAATATTTTAAGAAAACTCCACAAAACATCATATCTTTCCAAGAGAGGAGTTTCTTCTCCGAGTACTTCATTTAAGTGTTGTAACCATTTATTAAAACACAACGAAGAATCATAGATACCACCCTAAGTGTTTAATACCGGAGTAATTCATTTATGAGTGATTCCGATCAAAGTACTTCATTTATGGGTGGTAACCATTAAATAAAACATCACAAAGCATCTAACCCTACTGCGAGAAGTGTTAGTTATCTGAGTACTTCATTTATGGGTGGTAACCATTAAAGAAAACGCCACAAAGCATCATAACGTACAAAGAAGTGTTTCAAATCAGAGTACTTCTTTTATCAGTGCTAACCTTTCAAGAAAACTCCACAACGCATCAAATCTTACCACAAGAGGAGTTTCTTCTCCGAGTACTTCATTTAAGTATTGTAATCATTCATTAAAATACAAGGAAGAAGCATACAAACCACTCTAAGTGTTTCATGCTCGATTACTTCATTTATGTGTGATTCCAATCCATGTACTTCATTTATGGGGGGGGGGGGGGGGGTAACCATTCTTTAAAACATCACAAAGCATCTTACCCAACTGCGTGAAGTGTTTCTTATCTGAGTACTTCATTTATGGATGGTAACCATTTAATAAAACACCACAAAGCATCATTTCCTACAAAGAAGTGTTTCTAATCAGAGTACTTCATTTATGAGTGGTAATATTTCAAGAAAACTCCACAAGACATCATATCTTACCAAGAGAGGAGTTTCTTCTCCGAGTATTTCATTTAAGTGTTGTAACCATTCATCAAAACACAACGAAGAAGCATAGATACCACTCTAAGTGTTTCATGCCCGAGTACTTAATTTATGTTTGATTCCGATCAAAGTACTTCATTTATGGGTAGTAACCATTAAATAAAACATCACAAATCATATTACCCTACAGCGAGAAGTGTTTCTTATCTAAGTACTTCTTTTATAGGTGGTAACCAATAAAGAAAACACCACAAAGCATCATATCCTACTAAGAAGTGATTATGATCATAGTACTTCATTTATGAGTGCTAATCTTTCAAGAACACTGTACAAAGCTTCATATCTAACTACGAAAAGAGTTTCTTCTTCGAGTACTTCATTTATGGGTGGTAGCCATTAAATAAGTAGTGTTTCAGATTAGTGTACTTCATTTTTGAGTGGTAACCTTTCAAGAAAACTCAACAACGCATCATGTCTTACCACGAGAGGAGTTTCTTCTCCGAGTACTTCATTTAAGTGTCGTGACCATTTATTAAAACACAACGAAGAATCATAGATACCACCCTAAGTGTTTAATGCCTGAGTACTTCATTTATGAGTGATTCCGATCAAAGTACTTCATTTATGGGTGGTAACCATTAAAGAAAATGCCACAAAGCATCATAACGTAGAAAGAAGTGTTTCAAATCAGAGTACTTCTTTTATCAGTGCTAACCTTTCAAGAAAACTCCACAACGCATCATATCTTACCACAAGAGGAGTTTCTTCTCCGAGTACTTCATTTAAGTATTGTAATCATTCATTAAAATACAAGGAAGAAGCATAGAAACCACTCTAAGTGTTTCATGCCCGATTACTTCATTTATGTGTGATTCCAATCATTGTACTTCATTTAAGGGGGTGGGGGGGATAACCATTATTTAAAACATCACAAAGCATCTTACCCAACTGCGTGAAGTGTTTCTTATCTGAGTACTTCATTTATGGATGGTAACCATTTAATAAAACACCACAAAGCATCATTTCCTACAAAGAAGTGTTTCTAATCAGAGTACTTCATTTATGAGTGGTAATATTTCAAGAAAACTCCACAAGACATCATATCTACCAAGGGAGGAGTTTCTTCTCCGAGTACTTCATTTAAGTGTTGTAACCATTCATTAAAACACAACGAAGAAGCATAGATACCACTCTAAGTGTTTCATGCCCGAGTACTTAATTTATGTTTGATTCCGATCAAAGTACTTCATTTATGGGTAGTAACCATTAAATAAAACATCACAAATCATATTACCCTACAGCGAGAAGTGTTTCTTATCTAAGTACTTCTTTTATAGGTGGTAACCAATAAAGAAAACACCACAAAGCATCATATCCAACTAAGAAGTGATTATGATCATAGTACTTCATTTATGAGTGCTAATCTTTCAAGAACACTGTACAAAGCTTCATATCTAACTACGAAAAGAGTTTCTTCTTTGAGTACTTCATTTATGGGTGGTAGCCATTAAATAAGTAGTGTTTCAGATTAGTGTACTTCATTTTTGGGTGGTAACCTTTCAAGAAAACTCAACAACGCATCATGTCTTACCACGAGAGGAGTTTCTTCTCCGAGTACTTCATTTAAGGGTCGTGACCATTTATTAAAACACAACGAAGAATCATAGATACCACCCTAAGTGTTTAATGCCTGAGTACTTCATTTATGAGTGATTCCGAACAAAGTACTTCATTTATGGGTGGTAACCATTAAAGAAAATGCCACAAAGCATCATAACGTAGAAAGAAGTGTTTCAAATCAGAGTACTTCTTTTATCAGTGCTAACCTTTCAAGAAAACTCCACAACGCATCATATCTTACCACAAGAGGAGTTTCTTCTCCGAGTACTTCATTTAAGTAATGTAACCATTCATTAAAATACAAGGAAGAAGCATACAAACCACTCTAAGTGTTTAATGCCCGAGTACTTCATTTATGTGTGATTCCAATCAATGTACTTCATTTATGGGGAGGGGGGGAGGGGTAACCATTCTTTAAAACATCACAAATCATCTTACCCAACTGCGTGAAGTGCTTCTTATCTGAGTACTTCATTTATGGGTGGTAACCATTAAAGAAAACACCACAAAGCATCATATCCTACAAAGAAGTGTTTCTAATCAGAGTACTTCATTTATAAGTGGAAATATTTTAAGAAAACTCCACAAAACATCATATCTTTCCAAGAGAGGAGTTTCTTCTCCGAGTACTTCATTTAAGTGTTGTAACCATTTATTAAAACACAACGAAGAATCATAGATACCACCCTAAGTGTTTAATACCGGAGTAATTCATTTATGAGTGATTCCGATCAAAGTACTTCATTTATGGGTGGTAACCATTAAATAAAACATCACAAAGCATCTAACCCTACTGCGAGAAGTGTTAGTTATCTGAGTACTTCATTTATGGGTGGTAACCATTAAAGAAAACGCCACAAAGCATCATAACGTACAAAGAAGTGTTTCAAATCAGAGTACTTCTTTTATCAGTGCTAACCTTTCAAGAAAACTCCACAACGCATCAAATCTTACCACAAGAGGAGTTTCTTCTCCGAGTACTTCATTTAAGTATTGTAATCATTCATTAAAATACAAGGAAGAAGCATACAAACCACTCTAAGTGTTTCATGCTCGATTACTTCATTTATGTGTGATTCCAATCCATGTACTTCATTTATGGGGGGGGGGGGGTAACCATTCTTTAAAACATCACAAAGCATCTTACCCAACTGCGTGAAGTGTTTCTTATCTGAGTACTTCATTTATGGATGGTAACCATTTAATAAAACACCACAAAGCATCATTTCCTACAAAGAAGTGTTTCTAATCAGAGTACTTCATTTATGAGTGGTAATATTTCAAGAAAACTCCACAAGACATCATATCTTACCAAGAGAGGAGTTTCTTCTCCGAGTATTTCATTTAAGTGTTGTAACCATTCATCAAAACACAACGAAGAAGCATAGATACCACTCTAAGTGTTTCATGCCCGAGTACTTAATTTATGTTTGATTCCGATCAAAGTACTTCATTTATGGGTAGTAACCATTAAATAAAACATCACAAATCATATTACCCTACAGCGAGAAGTGTTTCTTATCTAAGTACTTCTTTTATAGGTGGTAACCAATAAAGAAAACACCACAAAGCATCATATCCTACTAAGAAGTGATTATGATCATAGTACTTCATTTATGAGTGCTAATCTTTCAAGAACACTGTACAAAGCTTCATATCTAACTACGAAAAGAGTTTCTTCTTCGAGTACTTCATTTATGGGTGGTAGCCATTAAATAAGTAGTGTTTCAGATTAGTGTACTTCATTTTTGAGTGGTAACCTTTCAAGAAAACTCAACAACGCATCATGTCTTACCACGAGAGGAGTTTCTTCTCCGAGTACTTCATTTAAGTGTCGTGACCATTTATTAAAACACAACGAAGAATCATAGATACCACCCTAAGTGTTTAATGCCTGAGTACTTCATTTATGAGTGATTCCGATCAAAGTACTTCATTTATGGGTGGTAACCATTAAAGAAAATGCCACAAAGCATCATAACGTAGAAAGAAGTGTTTCAAATCAGAGTACTTCTTTTATCAGTGCTAACCTTTCAAGAAAACTCCACAACGCATCATATCTTACCACAAGAGGAGTTTCTTCTCCGAGTACTTCATTTAAGTATTGTAATCATTCATTAAAATACAAGGAAGAAGCATAGAAACCACTCTAAGTGTTTCATGCCCGATTACTTCATTTATGTGTGATTCCAATCATTGTACTTCATTTAAGGGGGTGGGGGGGATAACCATTATTTAAAACATCACAAAGCATCTTACCCAACTGCGTGAAGTGTTTCTTATCTGAGTACTTCATTTATGGATGGTAACCATTTAATAAAACACCACAAAGCATCATTTCCTACAAAGAAGTGTTTCTAATCAGAGTACTTCATTTATGAGTGGTAATATTTCAAGAAAACTCCACAAGACATCATATCTACCAAGGGAGGAGTTTCTTCTCCGAGTACTTCATTTAAGTGTTGTAACCATTCATTAAAACACAACGAAGAAGCATAGATACCACTCTAAGTGTTTCATGCCCGAGTACTTAATTTATGTTTGATTCCGATCAAAGTACTTCATTTATGGGTAGTAACCATTAAATAAAACATCACAAATCATATTACCCTACAGCGAGAAGTGTTTCTTATCTAAGTACTTCTTTTATAGGTGGTAACCAATAAAGAAAACACCACAAAGCATCATATCCAACTAAGAAGTGATTATGATCATAGTACTTCATTTATGAGTGCTAATCTTTCAAGAACACTGTACAAAGCTTCATATCTAACTACGAAAAGAGTTTCTTCTTTGAGTACTTCATTTATGGGTGGTAGCCATTAAATAAGTAGTGTTTCAGATTAGTGTACTTCATTTTTGGGTGGTAACCTTTCAAGAAAACTCAACAACGCATCATGTCTTACCACGAGAGGAGTTTCTTCTCCGAGTACTTCATTTAAGGGTCGTGACCATTTATTAAAACACAACGAAGAATCATAGATACCACCCTAAGTGTTTAATGCCTGAGTACTTCATTTATGAGTGATTCCGATCAAAGTACTTCATTTATGGGTGGTAACCATTAAAGAAAATGCCACAAAGCATCATAACGTAGAAAGAAGTGTTTCAAATCAGAGTACTTCTTTTATCAGTGCTAACCTTTCAAGAAAACTCCACAACGCATCATATCTTACCACAAGAGGAGTTTCTTCTCCGAGTACTTCATTTAAGTATTGTAACCATTCATTAAAATACAAGGAAGAAGCATACAAACCACTCTAAGTGTTTAATGCCCGAGTACTTCATTTATGTGTGATTCCAATCAATGTACTTCATTTATGGGGAGGGGGGGAGGGGTAACCATTCTTTAAAACATCACAAATAATCTTACCCAACTGCGTGAAGTGCTTCTTATCTGAGTACTTCATTTATGGGTGGTAACCATTAAAGAAAACACCACAAAGCATCATATCCTACAAAGAAGTGTTTCTAATCAGAGTACTTCATTTATAAGTGGTAATATTTTAAGAAAACTCCACAAAACATCATATCTTACCAAGAGAGGAGTTTCTTCTCCGAGTACTTCATTTAAGTGTTGTTACCATTTATTAAAACACAACGAAGAATCATAGATACCACCCTAAGTGTTTAATGCCGGAGTACTTCATTTATGAGTGATTCCGATCAAAGTACTTCATTTATGGGTGGTAACCATTAAAGAAAACACCACAAAGCATCATATCCTACAAAGAAGTGTTTCTAATCAGAGTACTTCATTTATAAGTGGTAATATTTTAAGAAAACTCCACAACACATCATATCTTACCAAGAGAGGAGTTTGTTCTTCGAGTACTTCATTTAAGTGTTGTAACCATTTATTAAAACACAACCAAGAATCATAGATACCACCCTAAGTGTTTAATGCCGGAGTAATTCATTTATGAGTGATTCCGATCAAAGTACTTCATTTATGGGTGGTAACCATTAAATAAAACATCACAAAGCATCTAACCCTATTGCGAGAAGTGTTAGTTATCTGAGTACTTCATTTATGGGTGGTAACCATTAAATAAAACACAACGAAGAAGCATAGATACCACTCTAAGTGTTTCATGCCCGAGTACTTAATTTATGTTTGATTCCGATCAAAGTACTTCATTTATGGGTAGTAACCATTAAATAAAACATCACAAATCATATTACCCTACAGCGAGAAGTGTTTCTTATCTAAGTACTTCTTTTATAGGTGGTAACCAATAAAGAAAACACCACAAAGCATCATATCCTACTAAGAAGTGATTATGATCATAGTACTTCATTTATGAGTGCTAATCTTTCAAGAACACTCTACAAAGCTTCATATCTAACTACGAAAAGAGTTTCTTCTTTGAGTACTTCATTTATGGGTGGTAGCCATTAAATAAGTAGTGTTTCAGATTAGTGTACTTCATTTTTGAGTGGTAACCTTTCAAGAAAACTCAACAACGCATCATGTCTTACCACGAGAGGAGTTTCTTCTCCGAGTACTTCATTTAAGTGTCGTGACCATTTATTAAAACACAACGAAGAATCATAGATACCACCCTAAGTGTTTAATGCCTGAGTACTTCATTTATGAGTGATTCCGATCAAAGTACTTCATTTATGGGTGGTAACCATTAAAGAAAATGCCACAAAGCATCATAACGTAGAAAGAAGTGTTTCAAATCAGAGTACTTCTTTTATCAGTGCTAACCTTTCAAGAAAACTCCACAACGCATCATATCTTACCACAAGAGGAGTTTCTTCTCCGAGTACTTCATTTAAGTATTGTAATCATTCATTAAAATACAAGGAAGAAGCATAGAAACCACTCTAAGTGTTTCATGCCCGATTACTTCATTTATGTGTGATTCCAATCATTGTACTTCATTTATGGGGGTGGGGGGGATAACCATTATTTAAAAAATCACAAAGCATCTTACCCAACTGCGTGAAGTGTTTCTTATCTGAGTACTTCATTTATGGATGGTAACCATTTAATAAAACACCACAAAGCATCATTTCCTACAAAGAAGTGTTTCTAATCAGAGTACTTCATTTATGAGTGGTAATATTTCAAGAAAACTCCACAAGACATCATATCTACCAAGGGAGGAGTTTCTTCTCCGAGTACTTCATTTAAGTGTTGTAACCATTCATTAAAACACAACGAAGAAGCATAGATACCACTCTAAGTGTTTCATGCCCGAGTACTTAATTTATGTTTGATTCCGATCAAAGTACTTCATTTATGGGTAGTAACCATTAAATAAAACATCACAAATCATATTACCCTACAGCGAGAAGTGTTTCTTATTTAAGTACTTCTTTTATAGGTGGTAACCAATAAAGAAAACACCACAAAGCATCATATCCTACTAAGAAGTGATTATGATCATAGTACTTCATTTACGAGTGCTAATCTTTCAAGAACACTCTACAAAGCTTCATATCTAACTACGAAAAGAGTTTCTTCTTCGAGTACTTCATTTATGGGTGGTAGCCATTAAATAAGTAGTGTTTCAGATTAGTGTACTTCATTTTTGAGTGGTAACCTTTCAAGAAAACTCAACAACGCATCATGTCTTACCACGAGAGGAGTTTCTTCTCCGAGTACTTCATTTAAGTGTCGTGACCATTTATTAAAACACAACGAAGAATCATAGATACCACCCTAAGTGTATAATGCCTGAGTACTTCATTTATGAGTGATTCCCATCAAAGTACTTCATTTATGGGTGGTAACCATTAAAGAAAATGCCACAAAGCATCATAACGTAGAAAGAAGTGTTTCAAATCAGAGTACTTCTTTTATCAGTGCTAACCTTTCAAGAAAACTCCACAAAGCATCATATCTTACCACAAGAGGAGTTTCTTCTCCGAGTACTTAATTTAAGTATTGTAACCATTCATTAAAATACAAGGAAGAAGCATACAAACCACTCTAAGTGTTTAATGCCCGAGTACTTCATTTATGTGTGATTCCAATCAATGTACTTCATTTATGGGGAGGGGGGGAGGGGTAACCATTCTTTAAAACATCACAAATAATCTTACCCAACTGCGTGATGTGCTTCTTATCTGAGTACTTCATTTATGGGTGGTAACCATTAAAGAAAACACCACAAAGCATCATATCCTACAAAGAAGTGTTTCTAATCAGAGTACTTCATTTATAAGTGGTAATATTTTAAGAAAACTACACAAAACATCATATCTACCAAGGGAGGAGTTTCTTCTCCGAGTATTTCATTTAAGTGTTGTAACCATTTATTAAAACACAACGAAGAAGCATAGATACCACTCTAAGTGTTTCATGCCCGAGTACTTAATTTATGTTTGATTCCGATCAAAGTACTTCATTTATGGGTAGTAACCATTAAATAAAACATCACAAATCATATTACCCTACAGCGAGAAGTGTTTCTTATCTAAGTACTTCTTTTATAGGTGGTAACCAATAAAGAAAACACCACAAAGCATCATATCCTACTAAGAAGTGATTATGATCATAGTAATTCATTTATGAGTGCTAATCTTTCAAGAACACTGTACAAAGCTGCATATCTAACTACGAAAAGAGTTTCTTCTTCGAGTACTTCATTTATGGGTGGTAGCCATTAAATAAGTAGTGTTTCAGATTAGTGTACTTCATTTTTGAGTGGTAACCTTTCAAGAAAACTCCACAACGCATCATATCTTACCACAAGAGGAGTTTCTTCTCCGAGTACTTCATTTAAGTATTGTAATCATTCATTAAAATACAAGGAAGAAGCATAGAAACCACTCTAAGTGTTTCATGCCCGATTACTTCATTTATGTGTGATTCCAATCATTGTACTTCATTTATGGGGGTGGGGGGATAACCATTATTTAAAACATCACAAAGCATCTTACCCAAGTGCGTGAAGTGTTTCTTATCTGAGTACTTCATTTATGGATGGTAACCATTTAATAAAACACCACAAAGCATCATTTCCTACAAAGAAGTGTTTCTAATCAGAGTACTTCATTTATGAGTGGTAATATTTCAAGAAAACTCCACAAGACATCATATCTACCAAGGGAGGAGTTTCTTCTCCGAGTACTTCATTTAAGTGTTGTAACCATTCATTAAAACACAACGAAGAAGCATAGATACCACTCTAAGTGTTTCATGCCCGAGTACTTAATTTATGTTTGATTCCGATCAAAGTACTTCATTTATGGGTAGTAACCATTAAATAAAACATCACAAATCATATTACCCTACAGCGAGAAGTGTTTCTTATCTAAGTACTTTTATAGGTGGTAACCAATAAAGAAAACACCACAAAGCATCATATCCTACTAAGAAGTGATTATGATTATAGTACTTCATTTATGAGTGCTAATCTTTCAAGAACACTGTACAAAGCTTCATATCTAACTACGAAAAGAGTTTCTTCTTCGAGTACTTCATTTATGGGTGGTAGCCATTAAATAAGTAGTGTTTCAGATTAGTGTACTTCATTTTTGAGTGGTAACCTTTCAAGAAAACTCAACAACGCATCATGTCTTACCACGAGAGGAGTTTCTTCTCCGAGTACTTCATTTAAGTGTCGTGACCATTTATTAAAACACAACGAAGAATCATAGATACCACCCTAAGTGTTTAATGCCTGAGTACTTCATTTATGAGTGATTCCGATCAAAGTACTTCATTTATGGGTGGTAACCATTAAAGAAAATGCCACAAAGCATCATAACGTAGAAAGAAGTGTTTCAAATCAGAGTACTTCTTTTATCAGTGCTAACCTTTCAAGAAAACTCCACAACGCATCATATCTTACCACAAGAGGAGTTTCTTCTCCGAGTACTTCATTTAAGTATTGTAATCATTCATTAAAATACAAGGAAGAAGCATAGAAACCACTCTAAGTGTTTCATGCCCGATTACTTCATTTATGTGTGATTCCAATCATTGTACTTCATTTATGGGGGTGGGGGGGATAACCATTATTTAAAACATCACAAAGCATCTTACCCAACTGCGTGAAGTGTTTCTTATCTGAGTACTTCATTTATGGATGGTAACCATTTAATAAAACACCACAAAGCATCATTTCCTACAAAGAAGTGTTTCTAATCAGAGTACTTCATTTATGAGTGGTAATATTTCAAGAAAACTCCACAAGACATCATATCTTACCAAGAGAGGAGTTTCTTCTCCGAGTACTTCATTTAAGTGTTGTATTCATTTATT
Organism: Eleocharis quinqueflora; assembly: GCA_964058865.1. NCBI lineage: Eukaryota > Viridiplantae > Streptophyta > Magnoliopsida > Poales > Cyperaceae > Eleocharis > Eleocharis quinqueflora. The sequence goes on from CAXKVX010002639.1 coordinate 79,034, forward strand.
AAAACACAACGAAGAATCATAGATATCACCCTAAGTGTTTAATGTCGGAGTACTTCATTTATGAGTGATTCCGATCAAAGTACTTCATTTATGGGTGGTAACCATTAAAGAAAACACCACAAAGCATCATATCCTACAAAGAAGTGTTTCTAATCAGAGTACTTCATTTATAAGTGGTAATATTTTAAGAAAACTCCACAACACATCATATCTTACCAAGAGAGGAGTTTGTTCTTCGAGTACTTCATTTAAGTGTTGTAACCATTTATTAAAACACAACCAAGAATCATAGATACCACCCTAAGTGTTTAATGCCGGAGTAATTCATTTATGAGTGATTCCGATCAAAGTACTTCATTTATGGGTGGTAACCATTAAAGAAAACATCACAAAGCATCTAACCCTACTGCGAGAAGTGTTTCTTATCTAAGTACTTTCTTTTATAGGTGGTAACCAATAAAGAAAACACCATAAAGCATCATATCCTACTAAGAAGTGATTATGATCATAGTACTTCATTTATGAGTGCTAATCTTTCAAGAACACTGTACAAAGCTGCATATCTAACTACGAAAAGAGTTTCTTCTTCGAGTACTTCATTTATGGGTGGTAGCCATTAAATAAGTAGTGTTTCAGATTAGTGTACTTCATTTTTGAGTGGTAACCTTTCAAGAAAACTCAACAACGCATCATGTCTTACCACGAGAGGAGTTTCTTCTCCGAGTACTTCATTTAAGTGTCGTGACCATTTATTAAAACACAACGAAGAATCATAGATACCACCCTAAGTGTTTAATGCCTGAGTACTTCATTTATGAGTGATTCCGATCAAAGTACTTCATTTATGGGTGGTAACCATTAAAGAAAATGCCACAAAGCATCATAACGTAGAAAGAAGTGTTTCAAATCAGAGTACTTCTTTTATCAGTGCTAACCTTTCAAGAAAACTCCACAACGCATCATATCTTACCACAAGAGGAGTTTCTTCTCCGAGTATTTCATTTAAGTATTGTAACCATTCATTAAAATACAAGGAAGAAGCATACAAACCACTCTAAGTGTTTAATGCCCGAGTACTTCATTTATGTGTGATTCCAATCAATGTACTTCATTTATGGGGAGGGGGGGAGGGGTAACCATTCTTTAAAACATCACAAATCATCTTACCCAACTGCGTGAAGTGCTTCTTATCTGAGTACTTCATTTATGAGTGGTAACCATTAAGGAAAACACCACAAAGCATCATATCCTACAAAGAAGTGTTTCTAATCAGAGTACTTCATTTATAAGTGGTAATATTTTAAGAAAACTCCACAAAACATCATATCTTACCAAGAGAGGAGTTTCTTCTCCGAGTACTTCATTTAAGTGTTGTAACCATTTATTAAAACACAACGAAGAATCATAGATACCACCCTAAGTGTTTAATGCCGGAGTACTTCATTTATGAGTGATTCCGATCAAAGTACTTCATTTATGGGTGGTAACCATTAAAGAAAACACCACAAAGCATAATATCCTACAAAGAAGTGTTTCTAATCAGAGTACTTCTTTTATCAGTGCTAACCTTTCAAGAAAACTCCACAACGCATCATATCTTACCACAAGAGGAGTTTCTTCTCCGAGTACTTCATTTAAGTATTGTAACCATTCATTAAAATACAAGGAAGAAGCATACAAACCACTCTAAGTGTTTAATGCCCGAGTACTTCATTTATGTGTGATTCCAATCAATGTACTTCATTTATGGGGAGGGGGGGAGGGGTAACCATTCTTTAAAACATCACAAATCATCTTACCCAACTGCGTGAAGTGCTTCTTATCTGAGTACTTCATTTATGAGTGGTAACCATTAAGGAAAACACCACAAAGCAACATATCCTACAAAGAAGTGTTTCTAATCAGAGTACTTCATTTATAAGTGGTAATATTTTGAGAAAACTCCACAAAACATCATATCTTACCAAGAGAGGAGTTTCTTCTCCGAGTACTTCATTTAAGTGTTGTTACCATTTATTAAAACACAACGAAGAATCATAGATACCACCCTAAGTGTTTAATGCCGGAGTACTTCATTTGTGAGTGATTCCGATCAAAGTACTTCATTTATGGGTGGTAACCATTAAAGAAAACACCACAAAGCATCATATCCTACAAAGAAGTGTTTCTAATCAGAGTACTTCATTTATAAGTGGTAATATTTTAAGAAAACTCCACAACACATCATATCTTACCAAGAGGGGAGTTTGTTCTTCGAGTACTTCATTTAAGTGTTGTAACCATTTATTAAAACACAACCAAGAATCATAGATACCACCCTAAGTGTTTAATGCCGGAGTAATTCATTTATGAGTGATTCCGATCAAAGTACTTCATTTATGGGTGGTAACCATTAAATAAAACATCACAAAGCATCTAACCCTATTGCGAGAAGTGTTAGTTATCTGAGTACTTCATTTATGGGTGGTAACCATTAAAGAAAACGCCACAAAGCATCATAACGTACAAAGAAGTGTTTCAAATCAGAGTACTTCTTTTATCAGTGCTAACCTTTCAAGAAAACTCCACAACGCATCAAATCTTACCACAAGAGGAGTTTCTTCTCCGAGTACTTCATTTAAGTATTGTAATCATTAAATAAAACACAACGAAGAAGCATAGATACCACTCTAAGTGTTTCATGCCCGAGTACTTAATTTATGTTTGATTCCGATCAAAGTACTTCATTTATGGGTAGTAACCATTAAATAAAACATCACAAATCATATTACCCTACAGCGAGAAGTGTTTCTTATCTAAGTACTTCTTTTATAGGTGGTAACCAATAAAAAAAACACCACAAAGCATCATATCCTACTAAGAAGTGATTATGATCATAGTACTTCATTTATGAGTGCTAATCTTTCAAGAACACTCTACAAAGCTTCATATCTAACTACGAAAAGAGTTTCTTCTTTGAGTACTTCATTTATGGGTGGTAGCCATTAAATAAGTAGTGTTTCAGATTAGTGTACTTCATTTTTGAGTGGTAACCTTTCAAGAAAACTCAACAACGCATCATGTCTTACCACGAGAGGAGTTTCTTCTCCGAGTACTTCATTTAAGTGTCGTGACCATTTATTAAAACACAACGAAGAATCATAGATACCACCCTAAGTGTTTAATGCCTGAGTACTTCATTTATGAGTGATTCCGATCAAAGTACTTCATTTATGGGTGGTAACCATTAAAGAAAATGCCACAAAGCATCATAACGTAGAAAGAAGTGTTTCAAATCAGAGTACTTCTTTTATCAGTGCTAACCTTTCAAGAAAACTCCACAACGCATCATATCTTACCACAAGAGGAGTTTCTTCTCCGAGTACTTCATTTAAGTATTGTAATCATTCATTAAAATACAAGGAAGAAGCATAGAAACCACTCTAAGTGTTTCATGCCCGATTACTTCATTTATGTGTGATTCCAATCATTGTACTTCATTTATGGGGGTGGGGGGGGATAACCATTATTTAAAACATCACAAAGCATCTTACCCAACTGCGTGAAGTGTTTCTTATCTGAGTACTTCATTTATGGATGGTAACCATTTAATAAAACACCACAAAGCATCATTTCCTACAAAGAAGTGTTTCTAATCAGAGTACTTCATTTATGAGTGGTAATATTTCAAGAAAACTCCACAAGACATCATATCTACCAAGGGAGGAGTTTCTTCTCCGAGTACTTCATTTAAGTGTTGTAACCATTCATTAAAACACAACG
>CAXKVX010002640.1:0-28736 GCA_964058865.1 Eleocharis quinqueflora
GAGATGAAATAAGAGGTAAATAATCTCATGTCTGAGTTGCACAAATAAATTATTCCCAATTACAATTTCCTTCTCTTCTATTCGCTTTCTTATCCCTCCAAAAGTAGTTCGATTTTTCACTGGAGACTGATACAAAGCTTCTGATAGTCTCCAATTCCCTTGATCCTGCTCCAAATTGGCCAGATCCAACTATTGATGTCCTTCGGAAACCAATAACTATTTCATCTCTCATTTTGAGATTTTGCATTTAGTTAACAAGGTCAGCAATTGCAAGCAAGCAAGCTCATGGCTATAATCTTTGATTTAATTGATATTGACTATGGAGCCCGTTGGGTTTGGCTTGAAAAAATAAAATTGACTTCCTTTATTTCTCAAGTTTCAAGATTTTTACTCATGATCTTATATTCTTTGTTCTTTTTTATTTATAGGTGAAAAAGAGGCGTCAACTACCTTTCAAGTGAGTTGATCTACATCACACATACTTTCAAATTCAACATTTTTTATTTACTTGGGTATTAGAAGCTATAAATGTGAGGATTAATTCTGGTCATTTCCGTCAGGTTCATGTCTAGGTTCCTAGTTGGTCATTGTCAATTGTCATTTTTTGTTTAGTTACTAGCTGGTAGTTTTAATTAGAGAAACATTTAAATTTGTTTCAAATGTTGTTATCTCAATTGATTTAAAAAACTGATGTGAGATTTAAAAAACTGAAATTTTCTTTAATATATGTTCTTTTAAATAAATTTTAGCTGTGACTTTGATTTTTGCAGCTTCTGCAGATACTGTGCAAGTGGCTACTAATATTTACATGTATGTGAGATCTTATCTAATCAAATTTTAAATTTTAAATTTATTTACCTATAAGCTGATATTCTTGGTAGTATTCATGAAATGTTACACTAATTTGTCTAATGATCAGTTTGATACATTGAAAAATTATATGATCTACTTATGCTTGTTTTTAATTGCAGGTTCAAATAGTGAATGACAAGGACAACAGCGTACCGAAGCATAGAAAATTAATTTGATTTTTTAAGCATTTTTATGTACAAATTAGTTAGAAAGATGTCAGTTTCTGTTAGTATAATATAATTTTTTTAAGTTGTTAGCATAATATATTAGTGTAATTTATCATGAAACTATCGTGGAGATGGAAAATATTTTTAATATGTCGTGAAATTATTTCTTCATTTTTTGTGTAATGTTGAAAATTTTAAATTAGTACTAATTACATTATTGAATGTAAATATGCATCATAAATTGAAATTATTTCCGTGGATATAAGTTATTATTTTCGTGAATATGGATTATTATTTATGTGAATGATTATTTCCGTGGAGTGTCCTGCGGTCCATGAATGGCCCATTAGAGGATTATTTCCGTGAAAACATTTACGTGACTAAGTCCACAGAAATGATTATTTCCGTGGTGCTCAACAGAAAAAGTTATATTTGTGTCGAGAGTGGTTGCGTGAAAGTTTTTATGTGACTATTCCACGGAAATGATCTCTTTTCTGTGGTTATGTTCACGAAAAAGCATTTTTTTTTCTTTCACAGTAATATCAACAATTCTAGTAGTGAGATATTTCACCAGTTCATACAAAATTAGATATTATAATATATATATATATATATATATATATATATATATGTATATATATTTGTTGTTAACGAACATTTGATATATATGTTTTCTTTGTAATTTATAAGTTTCAACAACGTAACATATACTATGTGAGCACTATATTCTTTAGACAATAATATACAAATAGATACTCGAAAAGATGAGTATACTTATACTTTAGTCTGTCTAAACAGTTTAATTCATCAAAATAGATTAACATTGATTCATTGAAAAATACATTAAAATTTAAAATGAATCAATTTTCACCCATTTTAATAAATAAACTAAATTGTCTAATATATCTTTTAAATACCCAAATTTTTATTTATTATTTATGATGCGATCTATAAAAAAAATCAGCTTCAAGAAATCTACAAGGGCCTACTGAGAGGTGATTATTTTGATGGGAATGCCAGGAATTTTTTTTAGAATAAAGATATTCCGTCTCTAACTCTGCTTCTGAGATGTCTCAAAAAGAATAGTTCCTCTAAAGTCAAAACGTAAAATTCGCGCGAACTCACGCGTCAGTATAAGCGAGAAAATGAGAGCAGGGACGGGGGCATTATATCAGCACTCTTTTTTTTAATCAACTACTTTGTCCCGTGCCTGTTGGGGAGTATCTCATTTCGAAATGGGATGCGTCTGTCTGTGTTCTCTTAGAAATCAGTCAAATGTGTACAAAATATCGGGTAAAATAGAATCATCTCCGGACTCGATTATTTTTTTCCCACAAAATTTGAGAAAAGATGCATGGGGAGAGACAGTTTGACAAAAATCAACTATTTCAGTTTATTCTAAGTATTGGTTCAAGAAATCAATTACATAAGCTGCATAGACCAGTTACACTTTTTTGGACCCTTTCGTATCTGCTGTTATTCTCAGCAGAAAGCAAGGTCCTGCTTTTCCATCATCAGCATAGTTTAACTTTAATCAATATCATTTGTATTTTTGTTCACTCATATGCTCATGCTGCTAAAAAATTGTCAGTTGTAAAATACACAGGAACCATCACATTATAAAAATCATTGTACAGGTACAAAAGCGGCACAAAAAGAGGCAAGAAAAACAGAAAATTACAAATGAAAAGTTTCCAATGTTAGAAGTCACCATAACTGCAACAGTGCAAAGTATTATTGACAGATTGCTGTCCAAAAAAGTTAGCCTGAGCAATAGTGTTAAGCTGAGACCGAGTTCTACTGCTATTAACTCTAAATAGAAATCTAATTACTGTTATCCACATTCTGAGGTCGGTCGTCACTTGGTGAGCAGATCGGAGTTTCCTCCGGGTTGAGATGACCCATCCATTCATCAATGCAAGGAGCTTCCTCCGAGTTGAGATGGCCCATTAATTCATCAATGTAACTCGGACTAGACAAATCCCAACAAGAGAAATCATCCAATTTGATTCCTTCCAAACCTTCGTACTTTGGGTCCTTATCCATCATCTCCAGCATCTCCGTGACATCAAAAACCTCAGCATCCCGATAAAGTGGCTCTATCGGTTCAAGCTGATCAAATGAAGTTTCCTCAAGAAGCAAACCATGTTCCATTCCTTGAGATGGTGGCTCCTCTTTAGGGGCAACAACTTTGGGCAACTCCTGTGTGGTTGCATCAGCTCCGAGTGTCACTACCTCCAAGTTGCCATTTTTCCTACCTACTTCAGTAGAACCGCCTGTACAGTTGGCCGTTGTGGTGGTGGATTGGCCAGATGTTGAAGCCCCATTAGACTGATCAGGGAAGTTCAGACGGGCCACTGAGCCGTACATTGCTCTCGCAGCTTCATCATAGGCATGCGCACCTTGCTCGGCTGTGGGGAAAGAACCGAGCCAGAGGCGACATCCTCTGTTGGGTTCACGGATCTCAGCGACCCATTTACCCCAGACGCGCTGCCTGACACCCCTGTATTTGCATTGTGAATTCTCAGGCCCCCCTTTGCCTTGCATACAACCCTTCTTAGATCCTTTGGCGGGCACCTTTCGGGCCGGCCGAGCACCATCAGCAGCTAACTCCAGTTGCTGGTTCTGTTCCTTCCACTTGTGTACTGTCTCTACAACCGAGTCTGGTCCTGTGCGAGATCTTCTCTGTTTCTTCCTACCACCACTGTAAAATAAAAAAGGACACAGGTCAGCAATTGAAAAACAACATATTTGGTACTTTCTACTTGGCAATTATCATCTCATGTTATATAATCCTAGAGAACAAAAACAAAATTTGATGAACAATTAATTTGGATTATTTACTAAGCAATTATCACCCTTAACTATGAATCAAGATAAAATAAGAAAAAAACAACAAATCAGCAACTGATAGAACCAAGAACCATACAGAAGTAGGAATCAGAAATTGAAACAATATAAGGGTTTAATTGGTCAGATGCCACAAGTTGAACACCTCTAGGTTCTAGGTATGCATGGCGCAACAGTAACACCAGTAAACCATGGTTCTTGTTCATCAGATATTTTTTTTTAATCCTACTTGTGTCAAATTTGATTATAAGTAGAATTCCGTTCTCAAGTAGAATACCATTAAAATGATCCCCTTTCAGTTCCTCCATTAGAAAAATTTCTAAATTAATTTCAAATTTTCTCAACTTCACAACTTTTCTAGGGTTTGAATTTCTGATATCTGATATGGAAAAATCCTTCACGCACACGATAACCAATACAAAGTCGACAACTCCAACAAGAGCTAGCGATCAAATTGATCGATTTATTTTATCAGAAAACAAGGTCGACGACACAAAAACCTAGCAAACAACAAATTCCGACCTTTGAAGCTCGCTCATTCTTTTGGCCGCCATCTAAGTTAATCGATTTGTTCTTCCTAGGGATTGTACACTCTCAATTAATCGGTTTGCTCCTCCGAGGGATTGCACACTCTCTACTCTCTAGGGTTCTACACAGTTTTACACAGTTTTACGGTTCGATCGATTTCTAAAATCGTCACAAAAGGTAGAAAGGAAAAAGGACTGACCTATGGAGAGGTATTTATAGCAGGATTTTTCTGGATATTTCGATACTAGGAAAAATATCCGTTCCTAGTTCGAGATAGTTCTGGTGAGGTGAATCTACGTTACTTAGACACGACGTAATCGGATCGGTGCTAAATCGGAAACTCCGAGGCGTTGAATTTATTCCTCCATATGGATATCTTTAGTTCGTGCAAATAAGGAAATGAGATTATTTCATCTAGATAAATATATTGCTTCTTTATAGGAATATGAATGGATCAGATAATGTTAGATTTTATTCGAATTAGTATTTAAAAAATAATAAAAATTAATTCGATTTGTATATATTCGAAAATATTGATATTTGTATTAACATTTGAAATTTTTTAATGGATGTTCGATTAGCCAAGTTCACGTCTTGGAAATGAAAATATCGAGACCCCTACTCTCGCCGCTCTTTTCCAACACGCAAACAAGTCTTTCAGACATTAAACTTACACCCCATCAATCAACCAAATTATGAAAATGCAGGTGAATCCGAGCCATTGAATGAATCTGAAGAGGCTGTTGGCTGTTGCATGTTGAAAAGGAAACACCCCTCCATAAAAAATAACATGTCTAGACTTATATTAAGTTAAAATATGATAGCAACATAGGCGCGCATCGGTATGAAAAACTATGACGCCGGTAATCTTAGTAAGATCATGAAGGATATAAAAAAGATGAAGAGCGTAGCGGCAGTCTTTGCTTTGCTATTGCATCTTAATAACCCTTCCTTCTTTTCCAATTCTTTCCAACATTCTAATATTTGATTTTTTCGAGTCTGGTATAAAAAGTTGTATAAAAAGAAAGGCCTACGAAGACTGCTCCGGCTGGGATGGGATCATGCTTGAAATGGAGCACAGCTAGCAATAGTAAGAAAAACAGTCAACCTTACAGAATTAGAATAAAATTTGGCTATCATCTATATGTATTCAATCGTTTATTTATTATCTAATAGTATCCGAAATTATCTAAGATATATGTATCTGATATTATTCGATTATATCTGAATACATAACAAAAAAATTCTTATTATTTCTATATTTTATTGAATTTTGTATGCATATTACTAATTAATTTTAGATCTAATTTTTGTTTATGTATTATTATTTATAATATATTGGTGCATTTGGATAAACATATAGCAAATCAAGATTTTTTTAATTATTCGAATTATATTACTTTCGTATTATTATCCGTTCGATATTACAGATAGATCCGTATTCGATATTCGATTAATATCTGATCCGTATACGTATCCGAGACTATATGAATTCATATCTGATTATATTACTTTCGTCATGCATTATGCGTCATGCGTCATGCGTCAGTAAATTTCTTCTATTTATATTATGAAACAAATTTTAACGGTTCAAAGTGGGTTTTCTTCGGATCTCACGTGCAGCATGAATGCAGATGACATGCAATGTAGGTTGGTTTCAATTATTTGCTGCAGTTATCGTTATGCAAATATTACAGTTCAAGTTCTACGATCATGTTTACTAGTTATGGTGATTTTGATACCTCAGTTCAGATAAAGAAAAAGAAAAGTTGATGGTCTGGTTCCTACACTTAGACAGATATATAAGTCTCAGCAAGAGTCGTATTGTTAACCGCTGCTTTCAGTCAGCATCGTAGCGCCAACTCCAACGTCAGTGTGAAGTCCAAGCCGACGCCTAGTGGTGGCGTAAGAGTTGACGTTAAAAACCTGATGAATTAAAATTCTTAATTAAGTCACTTGTTTTAAATTTAAGAGCAATTATTTATAGCTTATGATTATTCATTTGACGACAACATAATATACAATTCACACTGTGGGAGCTAATATTATCGTGTAATATTATTATTGTTATAAAGGTTATAGGAATTGAGTTTTATATATTTGGGTCCACTATTATTAATATTATGTTAACATTCGTATGGTTATTATCATGTGTCGTTTTAATTTCGTTGAGTAGATGTATCATGTATTATGATCATGGTACTAACTAATCTTTATTATTGTTCCAGTATCATGATTATCATTGTGGTGTGTTGATTAAGTCACAACAGAATTTATAAACTCTAGAGCAAAAATTGCTAAATAAGAAATACTGGAGCAAAATTGCTAAATAAGAAACTCATATATATTCCTGAAAACTCAATTAAAACTACCACATCAAATTAGAAACTCCAAAAATTTCAAAGATGAAGATTTTCTAAGTACTTCGATAGTTTATATACCAGCATTGCTGAACCTTTTGTGGCTGCAACCACAACCACAAGAGAACTTATAGCATTAGCATTTATTTAAGATTTGATTAATTTTAATATCAACATTATTTGTCAATCTCGAAAGTCGTATTTTTATTAACGGTCTTTCTAAATTAACCAACTATAAACAATTAATCTTAATATCCAGACATGCCATTTGGTTCTTGGATTTAGACATCCACAATCGTCAAATTCGTTGTTATGTTTATAAGAGTTCACAGTATAATGTATAACAGAGAGAGAATGAGAAGAATTGTAATTGTATTTCCTTGATTCATTACAATTGTTGAGTACATCACTATATATAGCTGTTAGCTAACTATACAATAGTAATGCTGTAATTAATGCTAACTATAATTCTATTACAAGTATTGCTGAGGATCTTTTGTGAAACATCGTTTGAATATGTCTCTATACACCCCCCTCAAGCTAATGTTGGCAAAGCCACATTTAGCTTGTTTCGAAACCCCTGAAACATAGGCAAGGACAAGAGCTTGGTTAATACATCTGCAATTTGGTCCTTCGAACATAGGAACTTCACTTGAATTTGATTAGAAGCTACTTTTTCCCGAACGAAGTGGTAGTCGATTTCAATGTGCTTGGTACGTGCATGAAACATCGAATTAGAGGCCAAGAATGTCGCACCGATGTTATCACACCAAAGAATAGGAACCAGAGTATCAGATGGAAGGATTTCATGAAGGAGATATTGCAACCAGAGAGTTTCTGTACAAGCCAATGCAAGTCTCCGATATTCCGCTTCGATACTCGACCTAGATATCGTTGGTTTTTCTTTGAGCACCAAGATACCAGATTTTCCCGTAGATAGACACAATAACCCGAGGTTGATCGACGGTCATCCACATTGCCAGCCCAATCAGAATCCGAATAGGCAAAAATCTGGTTTGATGTATTGTTGTGAATTTGAAGACCCATATGAGCTGTACCAGCAAGATATCTTAAGATTCGCTTAACAACATTCCAATGATCGATGGAGGGTTCATGCATAAATTGAGACACCTTGTTAACCGAGTAGGCTATGTCGGGTCTAGTGAGGGTAGAGTACTGAAGGGCACCCACAATGCTTCGATAGAGGCTCAGATTGTCAAAGGAGGTACTGCTGTGTTGAGAGAGAGAAGTGCCCGATGCCATGGGAGTTATGCAGGGTTTACAGTTAATCATATTAGCTCGTTTGAGGAGATCAATGACATATTTTATTTGGGTCAGCATAAGCCCCTTGCTGTTTAGATGTGTCTCAAGACCCAAGAAGTAGTGTATATCCCCTAAATCCCTCATTGCAAACTTATCCTTCAATTGAGTAATCACAAGCTGAATTTGAGTATTGTCATCTCCAGTGACAATCAAATCATCTACATAGACCAGTATTAGAATTGTGTGTCCATGATTGGTGAGCCGAAATAAAGAGAGATCGTATGAGGAGGATTTGAAACCCATCTGTGATAATGTTGAACTAAGCTTTTCGAACCAAGCACGTGGTGCTTGCTTAAGGCCATAAAGAGACTTGTGAAGAAGACATACGTAGTCGGGATGAGTTAAGTCGGTAAAACCTTGTGGCTGACTCATGTAGACTTGTTCGGCCAAATCACTGTTTAGAAAAGCATTAGACACGTCGAGTTGCTTTAGTACCCAATTGGAAGCCACGTCAACTGATAGCACGACTCGAATTGTGGTTGCTCGTACTACATGACTGTAGGTGAGGTTATAGTCTACTCCCGGTTCTTGATTGTAACCCTTGGCAACTAATCGGGCCTTGTACCATTCAATCTCGCCATCTGGTTTTCGCTTGATTTTATACACCCACTTGCAGCCTATGATCCTTTGGTTGGTTGGAGGAGGTACCAAAGTCCACGTTTTATTATTGGCTAGAGCAGTCAGTTCCTGGGACATTATTGTGCGCCACTCGGGTGATTGATTTGCTTGGTGAAATGTTGTTGGCTCAGACTCGGGTTGAGCAAGATGAGCTACAAAATAAGAGAGAATTCTAGGTTTTCGAGTGTTGTCTTTGGTGCGTGTAACCATGGTGTGTATGTTCTGAGCAGGGAGAGGAGAGGAGATTATTGGATGATCACCAGGTGTTTGAGACATTTCTTCGGTGAAAGAGTTAGGAGCTGGGTTTATTTGAATTGGGGAAGAAGAGATTAAAGGCTGATGACCGTTAGAGCTGGGAGTTGAGTGAGTTGTATCTCCATCGGATGGGCTAGTATTTGTCAGGTTGAGCTCAGCTAGCAGGGCCGAATCAGTGGAATTGTCTGTAACGGGCTGAGGAATAGAAGTAAGCCCAAGAGAATCTGTAGCGGGCTGAGGAATTTGTAGCGGACTAGAGATCTGTTCGGAATTCTGCTGCGACACCCAAGAATCAAGGGTCGATTTTGATTGTAGTAAGCCCAGTGAGGTTGAATCAAAGTCAAGTAGAGGTTGTGCAATGGTCTTGGAGGCCTGATTTTTGAAGGGAAATTATGTTTCCACAAACTCAACATTTCGTGAGATAAAAATCCGGTTGGAAGGAATATGTAAACATTGATATCCCTTTTGATGAAGTCCATAGCCATTGAAGGTGCATGGTTGAGACCGTAGTTGTAGTTTGTGTTTGTTGTAAGGTTTTGTTAGCGGACACAAAGGCAACCAAGAACTTTCAACATTGTGTAATCGGGTTCCTTCTTAAAAAGAACTTGATAAGGAACAAGATTATGAGATGGTAGTCTATTGATGAGGTACACAATGCTTGAGAAAATTTCATCTCAAAAAATATGAGGTATAGAGGCATGTGACATGGTGGCAAGGGATAGTTCAATAATATGTCTATGTTTTCGTTCTGCTACTCTATTTTGTTGAGGGGTATGAGGGCAAGTTGTTTGGTGAATAAGTTGAGGGAATTTTGTGGAGATTGGTTTGTATTCAGCACCACCATCAGTTCTAAGAGTCTTGATAGCCCATCCGAGATTCGTCGAAGATGGAGAAGATAATCAGAACATGTACGATCTCCTTTGTTGGCTGTTTGAATTTGGCGCTTTAGTTCATGAAGGCGAGCTCGTGAAGTTGAAGAAAAGTATTCATCCAGAGAACGCCAAAATTCGCTGGTAGTAGAGCTGGAGATAACCTGCGCCATGAGAGTTTCGGTAAGGGAGGAACGAAGCCATCCCAATAGGAGTTGGTCCTGTCGGTGCCAAGCAAGAAAGGAGGGATTGAGCTCAAATTGTCCACTGGGTGTCTGAGTTGTGCTCTCTGGTGGTGGAGACTCGATGAATTTCCCCAAATTGTAACCATGTATCAGTGGCAAGACTTGCAATTTCCAGGTGAGAAAGTTGGTTTCGTTTAATTTGACAGCAACAGGGAGATTCAGGGATATCACTTGATCAGGGATCGATGGTTGAGTATTTGTAATACTGGAAATGGAATTGGGAGAGTGTAGGGGTGTGGTAGCCATGGATGAACTTAATCTTGAGGATCTTGATTCGATGAAGAAGAAAGAAGCTTTGATACCATATAAGAGTTCACAGTATAATGTATAACAGAGAGAGAATGAGAAAAATTGTAATTGTATTTCCTTGATTCATTACAATTGTTGAGTACATCACTATATATAGCTGTTAGCTAACTATAAGTAATGTTGTAATTAATGCTAACTATAATTCTGTTACAAGTATTGCCAAGGATCTTCTGTGAAACACTGTGACATTGAATATGTCTCTATAATGTTTGCATTTTTTTCTTAATGACAACATGCTTGCAGTATATTTCATGCTTCGAATCAAATATGTTGTTGTCATCCTATAGTCTTTACGGTCTCGCGTGAAGTGCGATCCTCTAACTAGTTATCTACGATATATCATTGTCTCATGGCTTGGCACTGTAGAATCTACAGTGCCAAGGAATAATGTTTATGTTGTTGAAGTGAACAGTATTTTCATTGTTTTTTATTTTTTTCAGAATTTTTTATAGAAAAAGACATAGATAGTGACGAAACTATTTTTTTATACAGAGAAGACATTGCAAGTGGCAGAATCACGTGTCTTTCTCTAGTTATACATCATATCGGATTCATGGGTTGAAGCATTCAACTAGAAGTGGGCCTTTGCATCATCCCAAGCCCATTTACTATCGATTGAGGTAGTATCTATTAACTAAGTCCAATAATTCTAAGTGGCCCGTTTCTTTCTTTGTGATTACACATTCAGAAACTTTTTAGAACTCCTACAAGAAACGGTACAGATGTCAGCGATAAATAAGTTAATTAACACCTCAATTGACCTCTGTTGATATATCCGGATTGAATCAGAAAATCATGAGAAATTGACATCCCCAAATTGCATACTCATCATTATAAGTTATATCTACATGTTAGTTTATCATTTTATAAGCACAATGTCATTATGAATTATTGTGTCAATAACATACAAGCCAAATTTCAATTATAAAATATATTTCTTAAACCTAATATAAAATTAAGAGAAGTCAAGTATTTTTTTAAAGAGTCACTACTCCCTGATTTCACATATTAAAATTCACACTGTTAACCTTTCCTATTGAAATTCACACTGTTAACCTCTCCTATTGAAATTCACACTATTGACCTCTCTTAGTAACAAATTATGATGCGGTGTTAAGTGAATGGCGTGAGTCATACATTTAGAATTTTCTGCACCATATAAATGAGTGTTCCTGAGTAATACTGTTGGAATCAATTTGATTAACTAGGTGATGAAATTGATTGTATCTAATTAGTAATTATAAATTATTTAAAATGCATCTTATAATAGTATTGGAGTATAAATGAAATTGATTGGAGGCATATGATATTCGAGGAAACCAACATAATAATTATACCAGACAAGATTTCCAACAACTAGATCGTATGATTAATTATTTATTTATTCGAACCATAAGTCGTGTCTGGCTTGATAATTTCCCCACAGCTGAGCAAGAAGATAGAACGACGTATGGCTCAGTAGCTCGTCTAAACTTTTCAGATCAGTCTAATATTAATATTAATCGTACTTCAGCATCTGGCCAATAGATCGTCACAGCTGCCAACCGATCAGAAAGTTCTGATTCTAGCCAAGAAGGCCTTGTCCAACAGATAGAGCCACTTGATCTGGATGATGATGTTTTTGACGTGGAAGAGATGATGAAGATGATGGATGCCAACTCAAATAATGAAGGTCTTCCATCAATCAAATAATAATTTCAATTTTTGTAACTGTAAGAAAATTAAATAATAAATAAAATAATATCAAGTTTTGTACAAGCAATCAAATAATTATTAGAGTAATTATATTTCCCCATATTTTCTAGAGAGAGATTTTTCTGTGCAGAGATGAGAGTTTTATCTGGATGGTCGGACTAAAGATCAACGCTCGACCATCAATGATATGATTCAGGAGATATATTGTTAATCAGAATCATTGATTCTTAATCTCACACTTCAGATCAAAACTTCTCATCTGTGTAGTGAATTCAAAATGGGTCGGGTCGGCCCACGGGTTGACCAATACAACAAGTTAGCAGTGTCAAATTTTGACGAGTTAAATTCTTTTAGGACGACTGCAACACATCTAAGACCAACGGGTTGGATCGGCGGGTTTGAGTCAGGTTAGATAGGGTCTGGTCCAGGTCGGGTTGGGCGGTTTGGTCGGTTTTTTCTGATTTTTTAATTTTTTTTTAATTTTGAATTTTTTTAATTTAATGGGTTATTCCCGAGTTATATACACAAAATATTTTCAGGTTATTTCCGGATATGACCGAATTTTGCACGAGTTTGTCCGGGTTTTGCACTGGTTTTGTACGAGTTTGATCGGGTTTGCGCGGGTTTGGACAAGTTTGCGTGAATTTGGGCGAGCTTGCATGGGTTTTGCATTAGTTAATGGCGGGTTTTGTATCGGTAAATGGAGGGTTATGACAAGGTTAGACGGATCGGGTTAAATACAAGTTTTTTACAACAAAGATGACCTGTAGCATCTCGTTTGCTTTTCTGTATTACTAAACTTGAGATTTAATTGGAGTCAAATGGGTAAGGTACGGGTCTAGTTAGAAGATTTAGGATTTACGAGGGTATTTTGCACCTGTATTATTACTGTACAATTTGAGGCTTACTTCGAGTCAAATGGGTAAGAGTATAGGTCTACTTAGAAAATTTAGGATTTATGACGTATATTGCACTAAGAAACTCTATTGACTACATGAGGAACTGTCATTTTACCGCGGTAATATACCAGTAAGGAAAAAAAGATATGTATCAGGTATGTAGGAGAAACCTCCTTTTTATTGTGTTTAAATATTAATGTAAAAATATATATATAAGTTTTAAGTATTATTGTAAATTTTTTCACCACTCATTTAATTATTATCGTAAAAATAAAATTAGATTGTTTCATAATATCGTTTAAAAATAAAATTAAGATGTTCAAAATTATATTACAGATAATATATAAAAAAAAGTAAATTAAGCAACAAGACATATTTGCAAATAGTAAAAAAAAATTGATTAAATATTACGAATGGATATTTCTGCAAAAAATGTCTACCAAATCAGTCGGTTTCGCAATAAATGCACAAGCTGGCAGCAACATTTTTTTTTAGTTTTCAAAACTTTTATAGCGGACTCTTGGTGAGGGACGCTGTTAAAAGGTGCATGTTATAGCGGATTTTCAATACATACCGCTTTAAAATATGAGCTTTAATAGCGGATGTAGGTTAGGATCCGCTATTAGAGAACCCTTTTTATAGCAGTGTTTTAAAGAAGTTCGGTATAATAACTTTATATTTAATAGCAGATGTTTCAAATTTTAACGGCCATAGTAACAACAGCGGCCCATTGTCCGCTTTTAGAGGTCATATATGTCCGCTATTATATATGAATTTTGTAGTAGTGAACGTTGGCTGGTTAGTTGCCGGAGCAGTAGACCGGCTCTTCTTTTATCAATACCCACATTCTTCCTCTTACTTCCTCTCCTTCCTCCTTCCCTCCCTCAAATTTTCCGTTTCCCTCACTCTTAAGCCTTACTACCCTCTTGCCGGAAATTTACAGCGCATAGCTGGCACCAAAAATGGATTTGAGATCTACTGTTCAGATTCTGCTTCTTTACCATTTACTGTACGTGACAGTGGGATGGCCGATTTGAAGAACTTTCTGTTGAACATGCACGGAAAGCTTCTCATCTTCAATGTCTAGTTCCTCAACTAGAAGAAAACAAATGGAGTGCAACCAGTTTTCGCAATTCAGGTAACTGTATTTCCTGAAAAAGCTCTTGTTATCGGAATATCCGTGCACCATGTGGTATGTGACGGGACAAGCTCCATGCAATTTATGTATGATTGAGCGACTGTGTCTTGTTCTGGATTCATGATAGCTCGAAAAGATCCTACCATTGACAGGACCTTAATACTGGATCCATCCGGCTTGTACTCGTTGTTCTACAAAGATAATTCGGATTTTAATAAAATGTTCCCCTGACGGTACTGTGATAGCCTCCAGGGTTGCTGTTCTCTATACCTCTGACATCATCAAGGAGGAAGGCCGGAAGGGTTTGCTCTGGTTGCCGAGGCAATAGGAAAGGACATTGAGAGAATGAATTGTGATGTTTTGGATGGGGCAGAAAATTGGCTCAATATTGTTTTCGCACTGCGGGAGAGTACATTTAGATTTACAGAAGTTTGTATTATTTCTATAATCATAATAACCCTATTCGACATTTATTATTTCTGTAATGATTCAAAACTAGTGCATTATTAAAATAAAAATCCGCATCACCAATCCATAAGAGAAGTTTGTATTATAATGTGGTTGATCGGAAATTTGATAAGTAACACTCAATTTGCTTTCGGGCATAATGCCTCCTATTGTCAACATGCAACAAATTCACTGCGTACGATTATCTCTTTCCATTAGGGACAAAATTGAGAGCCCTGATCTGTCAGCTGTGGTGCATGAATTCTAACCTTCCAAGAAGATCAGCTACTGTGAGGCTCTGAGTCTCGACTCTAAATTCATTTGCCACCAGTCCTTTCCAGTTTTGAGGTACTACTTATTTTATGTTTGCATTTCCACACAAGTCAAGAAAAGTAGCAAAAAAAACCAATTAGCGTAAATACTATTGCTTCCATACCCCCAATCCAGATCTTAAACATCCATAAGAGCTGACTAAAAGCTAAAACAAACAAAATAACTGAAATAACCTTGTTTTCTTTTAATGATTCTGCTAATTTAACAAACAGTACAGAGCAGAAAACATGTAATATCAAAACGTCTCACAAAAAAGGACCAAATTTTAGACCTTATACTTTGCTTTCATGACTGGCAATTGCTTGATTGCTAGCAAAGACTGGGCACAAACCAATTACTGCCCAACTTCGCCGGTACATCAAGCAGTTCAACTGCACGCTCTTTAATGTCGTACCTATAGAGTTCAAAGGTTTTCAGTTCAAGTTTTTTCTCTATGAACACCTGTTTTGTGAAGTAGATGTTATTTCCTACGAACCCAGGGAAATCATCAGATCTAAAAGCACATCCATGGTTCTCGTGCAAAAAAAGGAATTGATTACCAATGTTATTGATCTTGATCCAACACGGTTTGGTCACATTCCCATCTCTGTTACCATGCTCCAATCGATATATAACAAAGTAACAGGTTTTTGTTTTTGAGTACTTGTTATACTGGCAAACTCTCAGAATCTCTCCAAAGGACACGACCAAATAGATAAATATACCTCTTAAGTCAGCCTCTGGCTGTTGTACAATATAGACTATAGTCTCCGTTGCAAGATTAAAAACCTTTGTGGACCCTGTTTCTCTATCAGTCGCATAGCAGAATCCATCATATAAGGCAAAACCCGTATTCCGGAACTTGCCAACGCCTTCAGAAGAGTTGGTATGAAATCTGTTGCCATATATTGTAGTCCAGTTGAGGTCACCCAGTCGGCAGAAAGACAGGTCGGTAAAGGTATCACTAGGATACGTAGAGATACCAATGTACCTCAATCTCTGATCAGGGTACATACTAGATGGAACACAGCTTGGGTACACAGTTGGCGCTCGTGGGAGTGGAAGTTCTTCATATGTCAGTGGATTAAAGAGAGAACAGTCAGAATTTCTCGAATTATAACTGAGCAGGTAGTTGTATGCCGATCCCATAACAAACTTCTTAGAGGACCGTGGTACATTGATGATGTGGCTTTTTCCCGTAAGGAGAGAGTAGAAACGTAGGTATCCGTTCTCAAATTTCGCAGGATCTCCTACGATCCAAGGCAGCTGCGGAGCTAGGTCAGTGGCGCGGACAGCAGACCGCCATGTCTTGCAGATAGCGCGAAAGCGCACGAAATCGAAGATGTCAGTGAGTTTACGGGAGATGAGGTAAATCAGGTCTGGAGGGAGATCTGGCCAATGAGGCTCCTCTGATGGATCTGGATATGAAAATTTCTGTGTGTCTTGGCAGAAGGTTTTCTGTAGTGCCATAGATGCAGATGGGATTTAAAATTGCACTAAGATGAGGCTTATTGATGGTCTACAATTTTCTCTAATTCTAACGCTTCAATTATCTTAAATTTCAAAAATAAATGAGATACTGCTTGGTTGACTTGAGATGACAATCAGCGACAATTCTGTCATACAACAACAAATTAAGTTGTAAAGATGGATTCTTTCTGGAAAAAAAAAAAGAACTCCAAAAAATGGTAGGATTAGGATTTAGGGGTGCTAATTTCCGGTAATCTGCAAGTATTAGATTATTAGGTGTTTAATTATTCAGTAACTTACCGGTTATTGGAGGAACGTTCCAACAGGGTTCTCCAAGGAACACGTTACGCGCGGAAGCTTAGAAATCTTTTTTCTTTTTTTCTTCTGAAAATCCCTCTATACACAAAAGGTTGGTCGCCGACCGTCCGACGGTAACCGGCGAGCAGGTCTCCTGGAAAGTACGGGATATATTCCCTTTTGTTCTGAAACCTAGGTTTGAAGAGATCTAATGCCTATATATATAGTTATTACTTCCATGCCGGCCCGATTAGAATTTGTTGGGCTCATGATATACGATGGCCCAAAATTGAGTTTTTTTTTAGGAAGTCCCAAAATGAGTTTCATGATATTAGCAATATCAAACGCACGAAACGGTCACGCAAATATTCTCTTTCGTCTTTCGTTGTGATTTAAGAGCATAAAAATTTTTGTTACATCTTACGTTGTGTTTAATAAACGTAAGATTTTTTCTTGCGTTTAGTTAAACGTAAAAAACGTTTAAAACGTTTAATTTTTTAAACGTTTAACGTGGAACCTAACGGTGCACAACAGAGCCAAAAAAATATGAAAAAACTCTGAAAAATAGGAAAAACTACATGCAAACTCACTTCAACGTTATGGCCAAATATAAAACAACAAATTTAAACACAAGTACTGAAATTAGGGATTTGACAAACCCGACCGGGTCTGACCCGGCTCGGGAAACCCGAGAACGCGACCTGGCCCTACCCGATCCGAAGCCCAACCCTTGCGGACCCGTCCAAAAAAATTCAGGGGCCAAAGACTGGTTGCGCTCCAAATTTTGCGGAAAAACCCAACTCAAATCTGGCCCGAGATTGGACTGGACCGACCCGACCCGTCAACCCGTCCCAAACTCGTGCAAAACCCTTATAAAACATGTCCTAAACCATCGAAACCCACCGAAACTCGTGCAAAATTTGTCCCAACCCGAGTATAATCCATTAAATAAAAAAATTCAAAAAATAAAAATAAAAAACCCGTCCTACCACAATCCAACCCAAACTGACCCGCCCTGTACCCACCTCAAAATCATGGGTCCGCCGACCCATAGGCTTACGACGGATTGCAGCCGACCTACAAAACTTGAACCCGTGAAAACCCGACCCGGCCAACCCGTGGACCGGCCAACCCGTTGGACCGACCCGGCCCGTTGTCAAATCACTAACTGAAATGCATAACATTAAAATTTAATTGTTTTTCACCAATTTCCTCAAAAAAAAAGATTGTATTTCACCAAATCAAAATTTGGACAAACAAAAAAAACTTCTGCATAAACCTTATGCCCCTATTGTTAGAATGTAATTGGGGAGAACAAAGATCAAATACTAGTGCGGAAGCGTTTAACAACAATTATAATTCAAGCTTTTAAACCTTAATCACTCAGTTAAAAATTCCAGCAAACAAGTACTAGAAGCAATTGAACAATTCTGAAATAACAAAATACAAGAAATAATAAAGAGAGAGAGTAAAGACCAAAAGCAATCAAGAAAACACAAAAACACGTGATATAACATGGTTCAAGTACAAGTTTTTATTCGCCTCTCGACTTCAACATCCTGCCATCCTAAGAGTGTCATTGTTTCCTCCAAAGCATCTTCAGCTTTCGCAGTAGGATCACTGCATTGATGTCCAATCCCACTTGAATATTTACTTTAGTAGATTCTACAATTAAGAAAACGCAATAAACATAACTTTATTTATTATGTCGGAGAGAAAAAAATAATCAATAAAACTTCAATTATTTTGGCGCACACACATATCAATTAGCTCTGCATTATGTTTCATCAAATTCAATATCTTATATGAAACCAGTTCATTCTCTTTTCCTAGATCAACATCCTCTTTAGCCAATTCGATCACTCTCTTCAGATACTTCATCTGCCTCTGTGCAAATAAAATAAACTACAAACCAGAAACTAAATTAAGAGGCTAATACAAAAAAAATGATAGTTAGTATTATTGGTTGCACTGACCATTTTGATCTGTATATTCTTCAACTTCCAACTCGTCAGTAGAGTCTAGTTCAGTGGCTTCTCCGAGTTCAATAACATTTACTACTTACAAAGCTTACAAGTATTAAAGTACTAAACATCACATTGGAGTAAATTAGAAATTAAAGTACAAAAGGGATCTGTAGGAAGCAGGCAAAGTACTTAAAGATGTAACTAACCTGCCATTGTCTCATGTTCTTCTTCAGGAGTTGCATCAGATACGATATTTTCTGCAAATTAATGGAAACTAAGAGTGGATAAAAAAATGAATAGACATCTCTTAATTTCTCATGAAAAAAATAGAAAATTCCTCAATTCAGCAAAATGAGTACTCTAACACTTAAGACAAAAGGAGCTTAACTGCACGAAATTTAGGCTGATATAGACTAAACAACTGATGTGTGAAATTATTTCAATTGTGGGAACTATCATAACAGCAGAAACATCAACAACAAAGCTCCTAGTCCCAAACAATTTAGCTAGGTTAGAGGAGACCAAGCCATGAGAGGAGGAGAGGAAAATCGCCATTAGAGGAAGGCTAGGGCAGGCAAATATGTTAGCGTGAGGAGGAGCCTCGATGCTCATCAGGTTAGGGAGAAAGGGATGCGAGCGAAGGCAGCTTTTAAGAGAGACGGGCTTGTGAGAATAGAGAGAAGAGGGGAGATGGGGGTGCGAGATGAGAGGAGCGAAGAAGAGAGGGGGAATCTGCAAGTGAGAAGGTGCGAGAGGGACACGAGAAGTATTTTTCGGTTCTAAAGCACGCGAAATAACTGGAGATGAGTGTTTTTCTCGCGTTATTGCATTTCATCCTTTGATTGTAACGTTGATTTAATTCAAATCATTTGATTAGAGGGGTATTTTCGGCAATACGAAAAAGATAATTTTTTTCTTAAAAATGGATGCATAAGTTCTTAGATGCTTTATATATAACTAGTAACCGTACCCGTGCACAGCAACGGGAGAAAATAATGTAGACGAAAATATAATTTACTAAAGTATTTTTTCAAAAAATATAAAAAACAAATATCGCTGAACATAACCTTGAAATAGTATTTTGTTTAGTTTGCCTTGTTTAGCAAATCAAATTTAGTAAATTTTTAATATTCTAAATGTATCGAGCATGGAACGTTGAGCGGGCAGCAGGGAGTGCAGAGCGGGTGCGAGGAGCGAGGAGCGGTGAGCGGGCAACGGGGGCGCAGAGCGGGCAGCGGGGAGCGCAGAGCGGGTGTGAGGTGCGTGGAGCGAGCGGTAAGCGGGAAGTGTGAAGCATGAAGCGTGAAGCGGGAGCAGGTAGCTTGAAGCGTGAAGCGGATAGCGTGAAGCGTGAAGCGTGAAGCGGGAAGCGGGAAGCGTGGAGCGTGGAGCGTGGAGCGTGGAGCGTGGAGCGTGGAGCGTGGAGCGTGAAACGTGAAGCATCTAGCGTGGAGCGTGGAACGATAAGCGGTAAGCGGTAAGCCTGAAGCGTGTAGCGTGGAGCGTAAAGCGTGGGGCGTGGGGCGTGGGGCGTGGAGCGAGAAGCGTAGAGTGTGGAGCGGGAAGCGTGAAGCGTCGAGCGGGAATCGGAGAGCGTGAAGCGTGAAGCGTGGAGCGGAAGCGGGTAGCGTGGAGCGTGAAGCATCGAGCATAGAGCTCCGCGTGAAGCGGGAAGCGTGAAGTGCTGAATTTGCATCAGAATATTTTCAACTTCGTATAGCGAATTTTCCAGAATATGGTCTCGTTTGATAGGGTAGGTGAAGTTCTCTTTAACGCTCCCTTACGCCTCTTGTGCGTCACAGCGGTTTGGCTTGGAGGAACGCACGAACATAGCTACCTGATACATGATACTAGGTACTTGGCCAAATTTGTGAAGGTAAGCACATATTTTCTGGTTGCTAAATTTGCATCAGAATATTTTCGATTTCGTACAACAGATATTCTGGAATGTGGTCTTGTTTGATAGGGTGGGTGAAGTTCTCTCTAACAATCCCTTACGCCTCTTCTGCGTCACAACAGTTTGGCCTGGGGGAACGCACGAACATAGCTACCTGATACATGATACTGGGTACTTCGCCAAATTTGAGAAGGTAAGCACATATTTTCTGGTTGCTGAATTTGCATCAGAATATTTTCAATTTTGTACAGCGGATTTTCTAGAATGTGGTCTCGTTTGATAGGGTATGTGAAGTTCTCTCTAAAGATCCCTTACGCCTCTTGTGCGTCACAGCGGTTTAGCATGGGAGAACACACGAACCTAGCTATCTGATACATGATAACCATAAATATTTTATGTTTGCTGAATTTGCATCACAATATTTTCGATTTCCTTCGGTGAATTTTGCAGAATTTGGTCTCGTTTGATATGGTAGGTGAAGTTCTCTCTAACGATCCCTTAAGCCTCTTGTGCGTCTTAGCAGTATACCTGAGGGAATGCACGAACCTAGCTACCCGATACATGATACTGGGTACTTTTAGCCAAATTTGACAAGGTAAGCTCATATTTTCTTGTTGCTAAATTGGCATCTGACTATTATTGATTTCTATCAGCGGATTTTCTAGAAAATAGTTTCGTTTGATAAGGTAGGTGAACATCTATCGAACGATCCCTTATGCATCTGAAGCGTCACAGCGGTTTGACGCGGGGGAACGCACGAACTAGCTACCTGATACATGATAACCACATATATTTCTGGTAGCTGAATTTGCATCACAATATTTTCGATTTCCTTCAGCGAATTTTGCAAAATTTTGTCTCGTTTGATAGCTTAGGTGAAGTTCTCTCTAACGATTCTTTACGCCTCTTGTGTGTCAAGCAGTATAGCCTGAGGGAACGCACAAACCTAGCTACCTGATACATCATACTGGGTACTTGGCCAAATTTGAGAAGGTAAGCTCATATTTTCTGGTTGCTAAATTTGCACCTGATTATTATTGATTTCTTTTAGCGGATTTTCTAGAAAATGGTTTCGTTTGATAGGGTAGGTGAACATCTCTCGAACGATCCCTTACGCATCTTTTGCGTCGCAGCGGTTTGGCCCGGGGGAAAGCACGAACCTAGTTACTTGATACATGATAACCACAAATATTTTCTGGTAGCTGAATTTGCATCACAATATTTTCGATTTCCTTCAGCGAATTGTGCAGAATTTGGTCTCGTTTGATAGGGTAGCTGAAGTTCTCTCTAACGATCACTTACACCTCTTGTGCGTCACAACAGTATAGCCTGAGGGAATGCACGAACATAGCTACCCGATACATGATACTTGATACTTAGCCAAATTTGAGAAGGTAAGCTCATATTTTCTGGTTGCTAAATTTGCATCCGATTATTATTGATTTCTTTCAACGAATTTTCTAGAAAATGGTTTCGTTTGATAGGGTAGGTGAACATCTCTCTAATGTTCTCTTACGCCTCTTGTGCGTCACAGCAGTTCGGTCTGGGAACGCACGAACCTAGCTACCTTATACATGATAATGTCGAATTAAAAGAAATATACAAACAACACTACAATATTATAACAAATTCTCAAAAGTACCTATGTTTTTTGTCTCTGGCGATCTACCAACAGAACAAATGATTGAGTTTGCCTTGATATAATTTACCAATGTGTAGAGTGGTGGAAAAGGAGGTGGCACTCAGATGTGTTTGTCTCAGTACACGCGATGGCAGGAAATTAGAGTTGCATATCAATAATGTCGATAATAGTATTTATATTTCTATATTCGCGTGAGAGTACATATATGAAGTCTAAATTTGGAGTCGAATCATAGATGTTCAAAGTAAGTAAATGTTCTCATCATAATTATAACAAATTACCTAAACTTGTCTATTTCGTATTTTTATCTGAATTATTAAGAAATTACCTATATAGGGTATATCTGCCATATCTGTAGTTCGTAATTAGTTCGAGTTTGATTCGAATCAGTATCAAATCAAACTCAAACTTCACACAGTTCGTTCGAAACTTGTTCTATTTCAAATCAAACTAGTTCGAAATTGATTTCAAATCAAAACTCAAACACAAGCCAGTTCGTTCGAGTTCGATTCGTTTGCAGCCCTACCTCTGTGTACGATGTACGGTGTACGGTGTACCCAAAGGCCAAATCACCCTACTACCCTCAATTTTAATAATTTTAAATATTTTTTCATTGAAGTCAAAATAACAGCAGACCGATGCAGCTTCAAAACAAAAATAAGAAAAGCAAAGATGACCATGAGTTTTGGTACCATGATCTCTCTTCTTCTTTCATACATTGGTACCCGTACAATAATAAGCCAATAATATTGAAAACCAAGAAGAATTACCAAATATCAATTAAAAAAAAGATAACTGAGTGTTACTTGTTAAAGAAGGGAGGAAAATGATAACAGAGAGGTCCTTTGCAGCAATATGGGAAAGAAATTTAGTTACAAGTTGAGACAATAAAGTCTGAAAAAAGTAATATTTTGAGACAGCAAAGTCTGACCAAATTATATTTTGTTTTGAAAAGGTTCCTTGAAAAGTATTTGATAAGGTCATAGTGAAATCAGCAGAGACCTATAGTTCTTTTAATTTTTGTAAATAAATCTAGCTGCACCCTAGAATGGTCAAGGTGTATTTGGTACTGGATTAAAAAATGTTCAAGCAGCACGCAAGAAATGTTCATCTGTAGCCAAATAGTACGTATTCAATTATGAGCTTTAATAGAAGTAATATATCTTTTAACCAATTGAACCGACTGAACCCATCTACTTTGATTCTACCAGCATCACTAAATTAGAACAACGATCCCTCTACCAGTTGATTATTTGGTTGTACCATTTAACAGTTGGAAAATTAATTTGTTAAACAAATGCTCACTTGGCCATCATGACTTTGTCTGAATCATATCAAATTCTTAAACCAAATTTATGAAAGATGTAAAGCAATTAAACCTTGATCTGGATGAGATATTTACCTCTTCTTAGTATTCTCCGATTTGCTTCAACAACTGAGATTTCCACTTTCCTTGCCCTCTTAACCAGTGGAGCTTTATGTTTGCAATCGGTAGCCGACTAACCTGTTGCAATGGGTAACCGACTAACCTGTTGCAATGGGGGATGAAATGGCGGGTTCTTTTTTTTGTTATCAGATGTCGAGCAAATAGACGGAGGGAGAGAAAATTGTCGCTAGATTGAAATTAAAAAATGTCGCCAGATTGAAATATAAAGGATATTTTTGTTCAAATATAAAAATTCAGAGTGAACAAATGAATGTCTTCATTTCATTGCTGCTTTATTAGATAGTATTGATATAGATAATAACCCTATTCGACATTTATTAGTTCTATAATGATTCAATACTAGTGCATTATTAAAATAAAATTCCGCATCACCAATCCATAAGAGAAGTTTGTATCATAAAGTGCTTGATCGATGAGAAGTAACACTCAATTTGCTTTCGGGCATTATGCTCCTATTGTCAACATGCAACAAATTCACTGCGTACGATTATCTCTTCCCAAGCATTGGGATGCACAAGATACATGCAAGACATTTACAGCCTACAAGTGCAATAATTGTGACAATAGCCTAAGTATCAACTAGATTTTTCAACCGACTATATGGTTTGCAAACTATATGGTTTTTAACAAGGCCTAGGGCCTAGGCATATCAAATTCGGTTACTTCTGTACTAAATTGGAATGTAGGTTTGTGAACACATTGATATTTTAGGACATCAAACATGAAACACCAGAATATCTAATTTTGAGAAAATTATATTAATACTAGGTACAATAGGGACAAAATTGAAAGCCCTGATCTGTCAGCTGTGGTGCATGAATTCTAACCTTCCAAGAAGATCAGCTACTATGAGAGAATACTGGTCAACAAACACGCTATCATACTTCCATTAAACCTGAGGCTCTGAGTCTCGACTCTAAATTCATTCCCCACCAGTCCTTTCCAGTTTTGAGGTACTAAAGTACTTATTTTTTGTTTGCATTTCCACACAAGTCAAGAAAGTAGCAACAAAACCTATTAGCGTAAATATTATTGCTTCCATACCCCCAATCCAGATGTTAAACATCCATAAGAGCTGACTAAAAGCTAAAACAAATAAAAAAAACTGAAATAACCTTGTTTTCTTTTAATGATTCTGCTAATTTAACAAACAGTACAGAGCAGAAAACATGTAATATCAAAACGTCTCACAAAAAAAGGACCAAATTTTAGACCTTATACTTTGCTTTCATGACTGGCAATTGCTTGATTGCTAGCATAGACTGGGCACAAACCAATTACTGCCCAACTTCGCCGGTACATCAAGCAGTTCAACTGCACGCTCTTTAATGTCGTACCTATAGAGTTCAAAGGTTTTCAGTTCAAGTTTTTCCTCTATGAACACCTGTTTTGTGAAGTAGATGTTATTTCCTACGAACCCAGGGAAATCATCAGATCTAAAAGCACATCCATGGTTCTCGTGCAAAAAAAGGAATTGATTACCAATGTTATTGATCTTGATCCAACACGGTTTGGTCACATTCCCATCTCTGTTACCATGCTCCAATCGATATATAACAAAGTAACAGGTTTTTGTTTTTGAGAACTTGTTATACTGGCAAACTCTCAGAATCTCTCCAAATGACACGACCAAATAGATATAGATACCTCTTAAGTCAGCCTCTGGATGTGGTACAATATAGACAGTAGTCTCCGTTGCAAGATTAAAAACCTTTGTGGACCCTGTTTCTCTATCAGTCGCATAGCAGAATCCATCATATAAGGCAAAACCCGTATTCCGGAACTTGCAAACGCCTTTAGAAGAGTTGGTTAGAAATCTGTTGCCATATATTGTAGTCCAGTTGAGGTCACCCAGTCGGCAGAAAAACAGGTCGGTAGATGTATCACCGGGATGCGTAGAGATACCAATGTAACTCAATCTCTGATAAGGGTACATACTAGATGGAACACAGCTTGGGTACATAGTTGGCGCTCGTGAGAGTGGAAGTTCTTCATATGTCAGTGGATTAAAGAGAGAACAGTCAGAATTTCTCGAATTATAACTGAGCAGGTAGTTGTATGCCGATCCCGTAACAAACTTCTTAGAGGACCGTGATACATTGATGATGTGGGCTTTTCCCGTAAGGAGAGAGTAGAAACGTAGGTATCCGTTCTCAAATTTCGCAGGATGTCCAACGATCCAAGGCAGCTGCGGAGCTAGGTCAGAGGAGCGGACAGCAGACCGCCATGTCTTGCAGATAGCGCGAAAGCGCACGAAATAGAAGATGTCAGTGAGTTTACGGGAGATGAGGTAAATCAGGTCTGGAGGGAGGTCTGGCCAATGAGGCTCCTCTGATGGATCTGGATATGAAAATTTCTGTGTCTTGGCAGAAGGTTTGCTGTAGTGCCATAGATGCAGATGGGATTTAGAATTGCACTAAGATGAGGCTTATTGATGGTCTACAATTTTCTCTAATTCTAACGCTTCAATTATCTTAAATTTCAAAAATAAATGAGATACTGCTTGGTTGACTTGAGATGACAATCAGCGACAATTCTGTCATACAACAACAAATTAAGTTGTAAAGATGGATTCTAATTTCCCGTAATCTGCAAGTTTTAGATAATTAGGTGTTTAATTATTCAGTAACTTACCGGTTATTGGAGGAACGTTCCACCAGGGTTCTCCAAGGAACCTTAGAGATCTCTTTCTTTTTTTCTTCTGAAAGTCCCTCGATACACAAAAGGTTGGTCGTCCGACCGTCCGACGGTAACCGGAAAGCAGGTCTCCTGGAAAGTACGGGATATATTCCCTTTGTTCTGAACCTAGTTATTACTTCCATGCCGGCCCGATTAGAATTTGTTGGGCTCATGATATACGATGGCCCAAAATTGAGTTTTTTTTAGGAAGTCCCGAAACGGAGTTTCATGATATTAGCAATGTCAAACGCATGAAACGATCACGTAAAATATTCTTTTTTGTCTTTCGTTGTGATTTAAGAGAATAAGGATTTTTTGTTGCATTTTTTTATTGCGTTTAGTTAAACGTAAGAAACGTTAAAAATGTTTAATTTTTTAAACTTTTAACGTGGAACCTAACGGTGCACAACAGAGTCAAAAGAATATGGAAAAACTCTGAAAATAGAAAAAATTACATGCAAACCCACATCAACATTATGGTCAAATCTAAAACAACAAATTTAAACACAAGTACTGAAAAGGGATTTGACAAACCCGATCGGATCTGACCAGGCCCGGGAAACCCGAGGACGCGACCTGGCCCAGCCCGACCTGAGGCCCAACCCTTGCGGACTCGTGCAAAAAAAACCAGGGGCCAATGACTGGTTGCGCCCTAAATTTTTGAAAAAACCCGACTCAAGTTCCGCCAAGGATTGGACCATACCGACCTGACCCGTCAACCTGTCACAAACTCGTGCAAAACCCTTCTAAAACTTGTCCTAAACCCGTCGAAACCCGTCGAAACCCGTCAAAACCCGCTGAAACTCGTGCAAAATCCGTCCCAACCCTAGTATAACCCATTAAAAAAATTCAAAAAATAAAAATAAAAAAACCCATCCTACCCATCACCTAACCCGGATCGACCCGCCCCGAACCCACCTCAAAACCGTCGGTCCGTCGACCCATGGGCTTACGACGGGTTATGTCTGACCTACAAAATTTGAACCCGTGGAAACTTGACCAGACCAACTCGTGAACCGGCCAACCCATTGGACCGAGCGGGTTTGGACCGACTCGACCCTTTGTCAAATCAATAACTATAATGCATAACATTAAAACTTAATTGTTTTTCACCAATTTCCTCAAAAAAATTGCATTTCACCAAATCAATATTTAGACAAAAAAAAAAACTCATGCATAATCCTATGTCCCTATTGTTAGAATGTAATTGAGAAATAAGATCAAGTACTAGTGTGGAAGCGTTTAACAATAATTATAATTCAAGCTTTTAGACCTTAATCACCTAAATAAAAATTTCCGCAAGCAAGTACTAAGAGCAATTGAGCAATTCTAAAATAACAAAGTACAAGAATAATAAAGAGAGAGAGTAAAGAGCAAGAGCAATCAAGATAATACAAGAACACGCGATATAACATGGTTCAGCCTACAAACAGACTAGGCCTACATCCACGAGACTCTCGAAATCAAAACTTTCTTCCGAGACTGATTCCACTAAACAATAAGTGTTCTTTATAATTGCGAAACATATCTTTGATTTCTTCTCAATAAGCAAACTAATCTTAGATTTCTAAATCTATGTAAGGGGTTACACCACTCTACAAGGTAAAAGGTTTGATTGACTACACAATCAAGGACAATGATGCACTACTTGACAACACAAAAGTAATGCACCAAAAGCTAGAAATTAACAAGAAAAGAAGTGTCCTTGAATTGACAATTAGACAATAGTAACTATCATAAATCTCTGAGGTTAGGCAGCTGTAGGAGAAGGTAATTCTCTTTCTGGTGCTCAATTTAATGCTTGAAAGCTCGGCGAGTTTCAGATGTCCTACAGGTTTGTATCCCCAATGTATATATAAGCTGAGCACATCTTGAATTCTTGGAGTCTTGAAAATGGCCTCATGCATTACATAACTCGTTATAACGAGTTGGCGCCTTTCTAGATATGCCCTTATGTGCTTCTTCCACTAACTTCTGGGCCACCTTGAGCAGGAACCAGTTGTGACCGATTGGGAACCCGTTATGACGGGATGGGAATGCGTTGTGACGCCTCTAGGATATGTTACAACAACACATGGCTCTGGAAATTCTTTCTCTGCTCAGTTCTTCTCTTCTTAACCCATTGTAATGGGTTGGTCACCTGTTGTAACGGGTTGTGATGGAGCAATATATTGATTATTAAGCCAATTTAGAGTGTTACCAACTAAGATTTGATTTCATCTTTGTTATAATCTTCTTTTTTACTTTTAAAACATGTTTCATTTATGGTAACATGTTATTTAAGATATTTTGTTCTTTTGAGAGAGATGGATCATTTATGGACTTTTAAGCACTCTTTTCATATTATTTTATCTCAATAATGTCATTTGTGGGCCTTTATGTAATTTTGTCATCTTATGTCATTTATGGAACTTTACGTAATTTTGTTATCTTATGTGATTTATAGATCTTTATGTAATTTGGTTATGCT
>CAXKVX010002641.1:0-22023 GCA_964058865.1 Eleocharis quinqueflora
TAATTTCATGAAAACCGATGAGGTACAAAATAATAAGCATTTAATTTCTTCCCTTGTTGTTAGATACATTCATTTACTTAAATTCTTCAAACCGAGCTTTTCGGTCGAAAGAATGAATAACCTTAAAAGTTAGAACGATAGTAACTCGTAAATGAACGGAACCTGGCCCATTTATCTCAAAATAAAAAAAAACGACTCTTAACAGGCCTAGACATTTTAGTTTCTCCATAATAGGCCCAAATTTCATCTAAATAGAACAAAGGCAACATTACTCTGGGCCTCTCGGGCAATTCGTGTAATTATCGGGTGCATCTAAAATCCGACACAAATTTTCAACTACACCAAATCTTAGGTGATAAACCCTGTGAAATCGCGGCGGCTGGGAAAGCGCACTCATGGCCACCGATGATCGGAAACCCGCGACTAAGGACAAGAAACACAAGAGGAAGAAGATAAAGAAGGACAAATGGGGCCAGACGTTGCTTCCTGAGACGGAGGATTGTGAACCAGAAGAGCAACTGGCTCCAGTGGAGGCAGCGGCGACGGAGGAGACTACTACTGGATCTTGCGGTCGAGGAGGGGAGGAGGCGTATGAAGCGCATAAGGTGGTGGCAAGTGGGATGCCTTACTCGACCACAGAGGAAGAGATCAGAGCGCTGTTTGAGGAGTGTGGGCCCATTCACAAGCTCCAGTTGTCGCGCTTTCCTGACTCCGGCAACTTCAGAGGCCTTGCTTTCATTACCTTTGAGGTATGAATGTCTTCTCTTCTTCTAGTGTTTTATTCTTATTTTTTATTTTGTGAAGGAAGTATTTGTTATTAATTAGTGAAGTCAGGTATATCAATTGTCAACTGAGGTTGAGTTTAGAAGAATTTCAACTGCTTGATAGAATGCCCACTAAGACCGATTGTTATGCTTTGAGATGTAAGCATCTTGAGAAGGTGCACTTGTGTTCAAAATTGCTGGTTTGTTTTACTATAACAAAAATGTAGGTTCAGTGAAGTTATTTATTGATTGTAATTTATGAGGGCTTGGGTAATTAAAATTATAATTTATTAAATCATAATTCTGAAAATCAATCAAATAAAAATGAATTAATGAATAAATAAATCACCAGACAAGACTGGAATTTGTTTTTGGTACACTGAGTAATAGATTCACGCGTGTCCTAAGAAAGAAAAGGTTCTGTCCCTTGCCGAAGTTATTCGCTTATCTATTATAAGGTTCACACTCGGAGCAAAGACCTCGTCTCCTTGAATTTTCTCTTCAGTTTCTATTATTTATTTATTTTCAATACTTCTCTTCATCTCTTCCACCTAAATAAGAGAGCAAACATGGTACTACACTTGGTGAAGTAGTTCGTGCACTACATTTTTGAATCAAAGGCATTCTGCGACCATGCAACCGGAGTGGAGACGAGACATTTGGATCAGGGTGCAAAACTCGGTGATAAATTACTTCACACGTGGGGCCACTATTCTTCTTTAGGGCAATGATGGCTCAATCGCTTGACTTAGCAAAACAAAATGCAGGCCCTTCACGTGATTTATTTATTCATTATTTTTGTTTGTATTTGACTGAATTTTTGAATTCTGAGTTTAATTATTGGAGCCCTCATAAATGAAAACTAAGAAATAATTTCCAACAGGTTCAAGTGTTATTAAAACGGTGGATCCGTACCAGTTTGATTTCAGGATAAGTACTGGTTCTGTCCAGCTATTCCAGTTGGATAGTTACCTTAGTTGGTCTGTAGTCTGTAGTCTGTATCATTTTAGTTGGCAGACCTGTCCAGCTGTACCTTGTTGGGCAAACAGTTGCCATGGTGTTCTGTACCAGTTTGGTTTCATCGCTGGTATTGGATCTGTCAAGTTGTTCCAATAAGGTAGTTATGATAGTGGATCTGTGCCACTTATTCTAATGTTCAGTTCTGTATCTGTCAGTCTGTTCTAGTTAAGTAGTCGCATATCTTAATTTTTCCGCTGGTGCGTCGAACAACTGTCCTTCTTCGCAACAATATAGCTTTGGATAATAATGATTTTATCTTTCCTGAGTATTCTTTTCCATTTGTGAAGTATTAATTGATCTTCAATACATTTCATATCAGAGTGAAGCAGCAGCAGTAACAGCTCTGAGTCTTGATGGGACTACAATGTAAGGCCTTTTTCACAACAGATCCTTAGATTTTGTTACACTAAGAACTTCTAATTCTAATTGCTTTATTTCTTTTTAACCCATCCTAGGGGCAACCGATTTGTAAGAATTGAGAAGTGCAGGTTGGACCAGAAAAGGAAACGAAAAACTGAGTTTATAGCTGACCCGGAGAAGGCAGATGGTTGCCTTTCTGTATATGTCGGCAACCTATCTTGGGAGGTAACAGAAGAGGACATAAGAGAATCCTTTAACACATCGAAGATTACATCTGTTAGATTTGCATTTGATAAGGTTACCGGAAAATCTCGAGGATTTTGCCACGTGGATTTTGAGGATGATGTGTCACTAGAGCAAGCAATACAGAAAAATCAAACTGAACTACAAGGGAGGCCAATGAAGATTGCTTATGCTGTAAGCAATAGGAATTGAATTGCTTTTATTTGTTGTAATCGTATGAAATTATTATGAATGTTTATGCTGAAATTTTATTCGACTTATTTTAGATATTTTAGTCTCTCATCTTTATACTGTCTAGTCCATCTTCTACCACTGTGAATGATTTGCACCAAAGCCCATACTCTGGAGAGTGTATTACACATCCCTGCTTAAGTGTCAACATTGTTCTTGAAAAGTGAAAAAATAAAATAAAAGAACATACGGGTTCTGCATAATTTCTTGCTAAGCTGGTTACTCTTTTTGTTGTTGTTTAGATATGTTAAATGTGGGTCTTTTGTTTTGCTACCATGGCTTCTTCTTCTTTTTTGTTTTTTTTTTTGGGGGGGGGGGGGGGGGGGGGGGGAGCAAACGGTTGAACATAATTTTCATATTAAAATCTTTTTGGAGTTCAAATTTTACATTTTTATATTTTTTTTACAATTTGTCAGAGAGAAGAAAACACACTCATATTTCATGGTTCAAAAATTGATAGATTATCAAACTTTTCGTCATCTTTAAAAATAAAATAAAATACAAAATATATAATTTGATCTCCAAAGAAGTTCCAATATGAAAAACATGTTTAACCGTTTAAATCAGTCATTTTAACTTTAACATGGATGATACAAAGACGGAGTATTGTTTGAGTGGTGTGAAAAATCATAGCCTCACTCTTATTATATTTACAAAAAGAAGAATTATAATGGTTTTTAAATGATGGATACTTTTTATTGCTTCAACTAGTAAATAATTATTGAAGGTTCTCCAAAAAATATTCAGAATCGTGAGTTATGTGAAATTGGGTGCATACTAAAATTAATAATTTATTATCACTTTTTCTCACGAAACCAAGTTGTGCTTACTGAAAGTGACAATGAATCAAAATTTCCCATCATCATGTATCTTTTGATAAGCAAATAACATAATAGTTTAGTGATAGCTAAATATGAAGTTTTTTAAGAGATTCAAGTATGCGTGAGTACAAATGAGAGAATTTCGTTAAGAAATATTTAGCAATAAATATTGAAGATTCAAAATCTTCTTATTTAAAAAAGAAATAAAAAAATATTTCTTTTGGTAGAAGTTTTCAAAACAAAAACATTCACACTCACACATGAAAAATCATAGCCTCACTCTTATTATATTTACAAAAAGAAGAATTATAATGGTTTTTAAATGATGGATACTTTTTATTGCTTCAACTAGTAAATAATTATTGAAGGTTCTCCAAAAAATATTCAGAATCGTGAGTTATGTGAAATTGGGTGCATACTAAAATTAATAATTTATTATCACTTTTTCTCACGAAACCAAGTTGTGCTTACTGAAAGTGACAATGAATCAAAATTTCCCATCATCATGTATCTTTTGATAAGCAAATAACATAATAGTTTAGTGATAGCTAAATATGAAGTTTTTTAAGAGATTCAAGTATGCGTGAGTACAAATGAGAGAATTTCGTTAAGAAATATTTAGCAATAAATATTGAAGATTCAAAATCTTCTTATTTAAAAAAGAAATAAAAAAATATTTCTTTTGGTAGAAGTTTTCAAAACAAAAACATTCACACTCACACATGAACATCATATCACCGAATCTATTAACAAATTTTACTTAATATATTGGTTTCTTTGCTTCAAAAGAATAATTTACTAAATAAAAAAAAATATGAACTGTGCATATAAATCAGTCCCTCCTAGAATATTACGTAAGCGAATAAGAGACTTAAATTTCATACATGTCTAGTATTGTAGTATGTACTGATTACTATACATGATAAACATAGTATGGGATAATTTTATTAGTATCCTTAATCTAACAAGTTATTCCAAAAACTTCAATACGGTTAGATAGTTGAATATTTGAAACACGGGATCCGAATCTGCTGCTTGTATTGGAGGCAAGCAGGACCCTGTTTGTTTCGATCCAACCGCCACAAATCAATCGATCGTCACGGACCGTTATAATTTGATTAAGAGTAAAGAGAATAGTAAAGAAGAGAGAAGATTTGAGGAAGACAAATGATTTTATTAATTTCTCATTTCTTGATTGATTACACCTGAGGCAGGAGCCTTGTATTTATAGAAAATGTAAAGAGTACAAAGTCACAAAGTCTAACTGTCTAACATTCTGTTAAGCTGTAATTAATGTGTAAATAATCTTATTCGATCTTCTGTGAGTAACTCTGTGTTGTCGCTTCGTGTTGCCATCAGCTGGTGTTGTGTTTATTACTCCCCCTCAAACTGAAGGTGGTGGAAGCACTTTCAGTTTGTGTCGAATGTGTTCGAAGTGTAATGTAGAGAGTGGTTTTGTGAAGGTGTCAGCTATCTGATCCTTGAAACATATGTAACGAACCAGTAGTTGATTTGAGGTGACTCGATCCCGAATAAAATGATAGTCTATCTCAATGTGTTTTGTACGAGCATGAAACATTGGATTAGAGGCAAGAAATGTTGCTCCAATGTTATCGCACCAAAGTATCGGAGGAGTAGTGAGTTGGATCTGTAGTTCTGTGAGTAGAAACTGTACCCACATGAGTTCGGCGCATGTAGTAGTCAAGCTCCGATATTCTGCCTTGGTGCTAGAACGAGAGACAGTTTGTTGCTTTTTAGCGCTCCATGAGATCAGATTAGAGCCTAAGAAAATGCAGAAACCAGAGGTGGACTTGCGGTCATCAGGACATCCAGCCCAATCGGCATCACTATATGCATGAATAGTGAAGGTTTGGCTTGGTTGGAAGAAGAGTCCATGAGTGAGAGATCCTGCGAGATACCTGAGGATTCGCTTCACTGCTGCCCAATGTGTGGTTTTGGGTGAGTGCATGAATTGTGACACTTTGTTTACGGCAAAAGAGAGGTCGGCTCGAGTTATGGTGGCATATTGAAGTGCACCCACAATGCTTCTATATAATTGAGGATCTTCGAAGGAATTGCCATCAAATTTTGAAAAGTGAGGTTGATGTGGAGATAGGTGTGGGGCAAGGGTTTGAGTCTAGCATCTTTGCTCTTTGTAATAGGTCACTAATGTACTTCTTTTGGGAGAGATGTAAACCTGATGAAGTGTGGAGTACTTCAATCCCTAAAAAGTAATGAAGCGTTCCAAGGTCTTTGAGAGCAAATCTTTGTTGAAGAAAAGAGATGCAAGTAGAGATTGCATCGTCATGAGATGAAGTGAGAATGATATCATCCACATAAACCAGGATAATAAGGATATGTCCTTGATGATGTGCAATAAAGAGTGAAGGATCGTAGGAAGATGGTTGAAAGCCAAAGGTCAAGAGTGCTTCGCTTAGCTTGTGAAACCATGCTCGAGGTGATTGTTTGAGACCATATAATGATTTGGTAAGAAGGCAAACATGATGAGGAAATGAAGGATCCTCAAACCCAGGTGTTTGTTTCATGTACACAGTTTCCTTCAAATCACCATGTAAAAATGCGTTTTGCACATCCAATTGTTTAAGTTGCCACCCTTTTGATATGGCCAAGGCAAGTACTATCCGAATAGTAGTTGGTCGTACTACTGGTGAAAACGTTTCATGATAATCAATCCCTTCTTCTTGATTATACCCTTTAGCGACTAATCAGGCTTTATATCGTTGGATATTGCCATTTGAGTCTTTCTTGAGTTTGAAGACCCATTTACAACCAATCACATTTTGGTTTGGCTCAGGGGAAACTAATTTCCAGGTTTGGTTGATGGCTAGAGCATCAATTTCTATTGCCATTGCTTGTCGCCATTCGGGAATTGCATTTGCTTGACGAAAGGTTGTTGGTTCAATTTCTTTGGAGGTAGAGAGAGCGATAAAATCGCTAAATTGTCGAACCCTTCGTGTGCCATCAGTTGTTCTGGTTATCATGTGATGCTGAGAAGTGGGATTTTGTGCACCAGGAGGTTCAGGGGGGTTTTGGCTTAATCCGGAGTCCTCTCTGTTCAAAACAGGGGAAGGGTTCTGGTCAAACTGGTCAACCAGATCTCGGTTAGAATGGGCAGCCAAACTTGAAACTCGGTCAGGCGGAAAAAAAACTGGGCCCGCACTGCTTACTGCTGTGTGGAATCTGTTGGGTGATTGAGCTAGGCTAGAAGTGTGGGTTGGACCGAGATAGGCTTCATTTGTGGGCCGAATTGCATCAGAGAGAGAAGGTGGCCTGCCGACATTTTGAAGTATGTGCAGACTTGTGGATAAAGGGCTGCCATCAGCTGAAACATCCTCATGTTGAAAATCTTTGAAAGGAAAACTATTTTCGTCAAATTGTACATGTCGTGAAATGTACAATTGATTTGTTGGGAAATGAAGGCATTTGTAGCCTTTTTGAGAGAGTGCGTACCCAAGAAATACACATGGTAGAGCCCTTGGTTCTAGCTTGTTTGCATTATAAGGTCGGGTTAAGAGAAAGCAAAGGCATCCAACAATTTTTAAGAAGGAGAAATCGGGTTGTCTTTTAAAGAGAGTCTCATATGGGATAATAGATTGAGATGAAGAGGGTAGCCGATTTATAAGAAAAACGGCATTAGAGAACATTTCATCCCAATATGAGGTTAGAATAAATGCTTTTGTCATTATTGCTAGAGAGAGCTCCATGATATGACGGTGTTTTCGTTCCGCAAGGCCATTCTGTTGAGGTGTGTAAGGGCATGATGTTTGGTGAGTTATTTCCGGAAAATGAGAGAGAATTGGTTTATATTCACTCCCACCATCAGTTCTCAACACCTTAATTTTGGATGTAAAAATGTTCTCTACTTGTGCTTTAAAGATAGTAAAAATTCTAGTAACCTCACTTTTTTGGGACATGAAATATATCCAAGTATAGCGAGAAAAATCATCAACAAAGATGATATAATAACGAAATCCATTACATGAAAGAATTGGTGAGGGACCCCATACATCAGAGTGTACTAATTTCAAAGGAGAACTAGAAGAGGATAAAGAAGGAGAAAAAGGTAGTTTATGCGCTTTGGCCATACAACAACAATGACACAAAGTTGCTTTATTTGTAGTACAAGGTAAAGAATTTTTTTTGACATGTAATGTAGTATCATGAGAAGGATGACCAAGGCGATCATGCCATTCATCAAGAGAAGTTCTTGTGCCAAGTAAAGCTTGAGGTGGACTTGAAAAAGGAGAGATGGTGTAAAGTCCTTTAGTTGTTGAAACTTGAAGAAGAACCTTCTTGGTGTGGTGGTCCTTGAGAACACAAGAGGAAGAAAAGAATTCAATAGTTAGTGAGGGATTATCAAGTAGAAGTCTTAAAAGACTAATGAGATTTTTTGAAAAGTGAGGTACATGAAGTATTTCTTTAAGCACAAGAGTAGAGCCTTTTATTGAAAAAGTAGATGAACCAATATGAAGGATAGAGAGTCCACTACCATTTCCAATTTGAAGAGCATCGGGACCATGATATTCATAAAAATTGGATAGATTGTTTATGTCACTTGTGACATGGTTTGTTGCCCCGGTATCAAGAACCCACTCATTTTGGTCATGGTTGGGTGCAAATGGTTGAGCGATAAAAGCTTGAAATGGTTGGGATGAATTTTGTTCAAAGCGGTACCAACAATGTCTTGCAAGATGCCCATATTTTGAGCAGATCTGACAAGTTGCATCTGCCTTTGGAGCTGGTGGTTTTCTGGGTCCAGTGAAATTTTGCTGAGCTTTCTGTGAGTAACTCTGTGCTATTGGAGCAGATCCAGAGAAAGGCCCAGACACTGGCCCATTTTCTCTGGGAAAATCATTCTGTGTCGCCAGCCCATGAGGTTGTCTGTAATTGGGCCGAGGTCCAAAAGAGTAGCCTTGTCCCTGTCGCTTATTCGGCTGAGCATTCGAAAATCGATTTCGAGAAGCTTCTTGAAACCCAGATCTGAAGCCAGTTCTTGCGATGAAAGCCTGAGGCTGAGAAAATGGCGCAGCAGCATTTTGAGACGAAAGGAGAGCCTCATGGCTTAGCAACATCCCATGGAGATCAGAGAATGAGATTGTGTCCTTGCGGCTGATCGTAGTGAGCGCCACTGTGAACGGGTTGAACTCTGGCCCCAATCCATTTAGGGCTGCCATGACTAAATCATCGTCGGAGATGGGATTGCCGACGAAAGCTAGCTCATCAGCAAGCTGTCGGATCTTGTTCAAATATTCCGTGCAAGACAGTGCCCCCTTGTTGATGGTCTGGAGCTGTCGACAGAGTTCTTGTAATCTTGCTCTCAATGAAGATGAGAAAATCGAGAGAAGATGTGCCCATACTTCAGCGGTGGTGGAGAAGGCTGCGACCTGAGCTTGGATAGACTCGGTTAGAGAAGAACGGATCCAGC
Organism: Eleocharis quinqueflora; assembly: GCA_964058865.1. Taxonomy (NCBI): domain Eukaryota; kingdom Viridiplantae; phylum Streptophyta; class Magnoliopsida; order Poales; family Cyperaceae; genus Eleocharis; species Eleocharis quinqueflora. Next base: position 8,886 of record CAXKVX010002641.1, read on the forward strand.
CAAGGATCATCTGATCCTGCCGATGCCACTTCAGAAAGTCAGAATTAACAGCTCCTGACTCTGTGACTGGTGGAGGAGGAGTGCCAATGATGTATTTGGCAAGGTTAAATCCATGTAGGATCGGTAAAATCTGAGACTTCCACGTCAGGTAATTCGTATGATTCAATTTGGTAGAAATGGGGATTGTGATAGGAATAATCGAGTCGATAACTGGAGCAAGATGATGATCTCCAGAGGTTGCTGTTGAATCAAGAGAGTTGGGGATAGGATCGGTAGGTGTTGCCATGGTGTGAGCCAGATGGCTCTGATACCATAAAGAGAATAGTAAAGAAGAGAGAAGATTTGAGGAAGACAAATGATTTTATTAATTTCTCATTTCTTGATTGATTACACCTGAGGCAGGAGCCTTGTATTTATAGAAAATGTAAAGAGTACAAAGTCACAAAGTCTAACTGTCTAACATTCTGTTAAGCTGTAATTAATGTGTAACTAATCCTATTCGATCTTCTGTGAGTAACTCTGTGTTGTCGCTTCGTGTTGCCATCAGCTGGTGTTGTGTTTATTAAAGAGGACAGATGTTTTGACTGTTGGATGAGTTTTGAACAGTTCATATCGAAACAAGTAGAGAACAAGGAGGGAGTTGACAAGCAGCCGATTTGGTTCCTTCAAACACGGTGCAATTTTTGTATTTTGTTTAAAATAAATATAAAGTCGAAGTTACTCAAATACAATGCTCCAAAGTCTTCCTCCGGATGTTTAATCATGATCTCAAATGAAAGACGTTGCTCTTATCACTACACAAAGGATCAATTTTGGTGTAATTCCTTGTTGAAAAGACACTTGACAACTTACAAACAAACTAGTATTGTAACTATTGTTTGTTCCATAGACCATACTCTATTGCATTCGTAATGATTTAAGAGTCAAACTAGACAATAATCATGGTTAATTGCAAGCAGTACCTGTTCATCATTACTTTTCATTATGATCAGAACTCCATATAATAATCAGGAAGAATTGTCATTTGTCCTAGGCCTAGACAAAGCAACAATTCAGATTGAATCTTTTTTATTATTATAAATGAGCTCGAGATGAACCATCAGCCTCTTATAGAGGCACAATACAAAATCTTCGGTACAAGAGTTCTGTACCTAAAGCAAAAAAACAAAAGTAAAAACAAAGAAACAGAATTACTGTCCTCTTTGCTGTAACATTCTCTATGTCAGCCCCTATTTTATTAACAGCTACTATCAAAGTCAAGTATAAGCATATGTAGAAGAAACTCTATCTCCCAATTTGTGAAACTTCAGTGTATTTTTCTGTCACTCTAAATCATTGTCATCACCTAACAGATCTTCATCCGAAGTGCTATCTACTTCTTGTGCATTCACCCTTCTCTGACCATTGAAGACATTAATCTCGGACCTTGCTTGATTATTAAAGAGGTGAGCCACTCTACTAGGGCCATCTGTCCAATATGTAAATAGATGTAAAATAGCACCATACATCGAATGAATAGATTTAGGTTGTCCCTCATCAAAAATCATTTTATTTCTATCAGTCCATATTACCCATATACATGCTGCAAGTAATACACTCCAGTGTTGAAAATCACTTTTATTAAGATTTGTGAATGAATTCCATAAATTTTCTATTGAAGAAAAATCGAAATGAGAACTTTCTGGTAAGTGATATTGTATTTTTTGCCAAAAAGTACAACTTATAGGACAATCTAAAAATAGATATTGTACAGTTTCAGATTGCCCACAGAATACACAAGAGTCATTTCCTTCCCATCCTTTTTTCATTAGATTGTCTTTTGTTAAGATTTTATTATTGATTGTTAACCATAAAAATAATTTAAATTTCCTTGGTATTTTCAAAACCCATACAGTATGGTGCATTTGTAATTTGATCCTACCAAAATTTAAGAATGTATATAGTGATTTAACAGAGTAAATACCGTTTGATTCCAAGCTCCAAACTGAGGAATCTTCCTCATTTGTAAAATTAACTCCATTTAACAAATTAATTAACTTAATTTTCTGAAGTTGCATATCTCTACTCATACCTCTTTTTAATTGCAATTTAATGTTGCCATTATTCCAAACCTGGAATAATGTTAACTTATCTGATTTAGCTTTCTCATGTACTAGAGGGAATTGAATGTATAAGGGACAATTATTAATCCAAGTATCCTTCCAAAAATTGATTATTTTACCATTACCAACCACTCTTCTATTTCCAATTTGAATCAAGTGCTGAACATGTGATATACCCTTCCAAAATGTAGATGCATATTTAGTAAAATTAGTCTTATATTTAACTGAAACTATATCCTTCCATAAACTTGTATAAGGTTGATAATTAAAGAACCATGCCCATTTACAAAGCAGGGCAGTATTCATTTGAGCCAAATTGAGTATACCCTAACCCCCAAACTCCTTCCTCCTACATAACCTCTCCCATTTAACTAGGTGAATTCTTTTTTTTCCATTTGTTTTAGTACCTGACCATAGAAAGTGTTTCCTTATCCTATCTAATTTTACTATGACCCATTTAGGTATAGGATATATTGCAATATAATATAAGGGAATGGAAGACAAAACTGAGTTCAATAATACCAATCTACCCCCAAGTGATAATAATTTTCCTTGCCATCTTGGTAATTTGTTTCTAATTTTTTCTATCAGTGTTAACCATTCTTTTTTAGAAGGCTTTTTCCAATGCAAACTAAGTCCTAAATACTTCATTGGTAATGTACCAATTTTACAGCCCAGTATAGAAGCATAGAAGTGTCCTATATGAGAAGGTAGGTTTAATGGAATCATTTCTGTTTTGTTATAATTAATCTTTAAACCTGAAAGATTTTAAAAAATTTGTAAAGACCATTTTATTTTCCAATCATATTAAAGTCAGCTTTTATGAATAGCAATGTGTCATTTGCATACTGTAGATGTAAGATTTTATTATTATTATCTAGAGTAGGTCCTAATCCCATATAATGTCCCTTATCAATTCCTGTATTCAGAATTTTATTCAATCCTTCTATTGCAAAAATAAATAAATTTGGAGATAGAGGATCTCCTTGTCTAACCCCTTTTTTTACATTCAAAATAAGCACCACTTTGTCCATTAATTAGAACTGTATTGTGTCCCTTAATCAGAGTAGCTTTAATCCATTTAATCCATAAGTCATCAAAACCTCTTTGTCTTATAAGTTCAAACAAATAATCCCAATTTAATTGATCAAATGCTTTTTCAAAATCCAATTTAATCAATAAACCTTGTTCTTTGTTTTTATTTACAGAATCTAGAATCTCATGAGCTGTTATGAAGTTATCCATTATATATCTACCCTTTAAGAAAGCACTTAGATTGGATCCAATTAGTCTATCCAATACAGGATATAGTCTATTAGCTAGTACCTTAGTAAAAATTTTATAGGAGCAATTTAATAAACTTATTGGTCTGAACATTGATATAGATGCTGCCTCCTGTACTTTAGGAATTAGACATATAGTAGCCCTATTCAATTTTGATAAATCAAAATTATTTTTGTAAAATTCATCAAACATTTTTAAAAGATCAAATTTGATTATGTCCCAAAAGGTTTGATAGAATAGCATGGGTATGCCATCTAGGCCTGGTGTTTTATCAGGTTTCATTGAAAAAACAGCATTTTTTATTTCTTCAATTGTAAAAGGTGCTATCAAATTTGAATTTTCCTCAACTGTTACTTTCTCGTGGTCTTGCCAAATGTTTGGGGGTCAAAAGAAGCTTGTATTTGATTAATAGTTCCTAGCATATCCTTAAAATGTTTGAAAGCATGTTTCTGAATGACTTTTTCATCAGTAATAGTTTCTCCATTAATAATCAGTGAAGTAATAGTATTTTTAGATGCTTGGTATGAGGCTATTTTATGGAAGTAAGAAGTGCTTGCATCTCCTTCTTTAAGCCAAGTTTGTTTTGCTCTTTGATGCCAATAACATGCTTCTAATTTATGTAATTCAGTTAGTTCACCTTTAACTGATAAAAATGTTTGAATTTCCTCAGGTTCTAAGTCTCTATTTTCAGATAAAAGTTCAAATTCCTGAATTGATTTTTGTAGTGAAATCTTTTGTTGTCTTGATTCTTTCCTAATATTAGCACTCCAACCCCTCAATTTTTGTCTTAAACTAGCTATTTTTAAGTGCCAATCATGTGCCATATTATTACCAAGAATCATATGGGACCACCAATCTGCTACTAAATTCTCAAATCCTTCTATTTGAAGCCATGATTTTTCAAATTTGAAATGATATTGAATATGTTTATCCTGTCTACCATATTTTAGGCATATGGGGTTATGATCAGAAAGTTGTTTAATAAGTGCATAAGATGTTGTATTGTAATATAATGTATTCTATTTCATATTCACTAAAAATCTATCTAAACAAGCTTGTTGTTTACTAAATCCCCCTCTAGCCAAAGTGTATTTCTTATTAGTACATTTATATTCTATTAAATAAGCATCATCTATCCAATTATTAAAGGCTTCCATATTTCTTTGGTCAAAGGATACTCCTATTTTCTCCTGTCTATTTCTAATAATATTAAAATCACTTGTAATTACCCATAATTCAAGTTCTTTCCAAAATTCAAGTTCTTTGGTATATTAATAATATTAGAAAGAAATTCAAGTTCTTTCCAAAATTGCCCTCTCTGACAAGCAATTGAAGGACCATAAACAGTTGTGCAAGCAAAGATTTTAGTATCTGTTTTATTGTAAGCTATAGCAGACAATGTATAAATTCCTTTTATCCAACTGATAACAGTTATCTTATCATTATTAATACCTAACAAAATACCTCCAGCAGATCCAATAGAAGGAATGAAGGACCATGAAAAGTTTGAGTTCATATACATTAAAGTTCTATTTGTAAAGTTTTCCTTTTTTGTTTCCTGTATACAAATTATATCTATTTTTTCAGATACTATCATTTCTTTTACCAACTTCCTTTTTTCAAATTTTCCTAAACCTCTTATATTATAACTGACTATTATCATGCAAAACAGATTAATTCCCTTATAGTTACTGAACTAAAGTAGCAATTCTACTTTGAATTTTGCATTGCTTCATTAAAGAAAGCTAGCATATATTCAATTATTGCCATTTGTTTGTTGTGTTCAATTTGTCTAAAATTCTGAATGTATGAATATTGTGCAAAACTATCTGAGAATTGAATTCCTAAATCTGAAAATAGGGTACCAATCATATCTTCAGAAAGGGTAGAGAAAGATAAGTTTGTACCATGTAGCAAGTAGACCTTTGTGTTTCAGAGCCTTCCTTCTTAAATCAGCTCCATTGGGAGGTTTTTTAGCAACTATTTCAAGGAAGGACTTTTGAGGTGTTGTATCACAAGTCTCCTGCTTCTTATCTCTCAGAGTGCTGCTATCTCCATTGTTTGATTGAATATTTGCTTGTTCTTTCAAAATTCTCAATTATCTTCTCAGCAATTTATTTTCAGCTTCTAATAATGCCCATTCATCCAACTATGCTTTACCCTTATCCTTATTTATCCCTTTTGGTTGTTGTATTTGGTATTGTGTATCACTTATGAAAGGTTCCATGTCATTTCTAATTGTTATATCTGGTTTTCTGGTAATAGGCATAGGTTGATGAGTTTTGCAAGTCTGAGTAAGTGTAGCTGACCCATTACTGATAGGTTGCTGTTGGTTGAAACCCCCATATTTTGCAATTTTTGCCCTAGCATCTAACTGAGCTTGCAGTTTTCCAATAGCTACTACTACATCTTCTGGTTGCCAATTTATAATAGGGATAGATTGGTCAGATTCTACTTCAACCAATATTTTCACCAACTCAATTCTATTTCCTGGTCTACTGAGCTTGAAAAACAAGTGGGGAGGTACTAAACTAGTATCACCAATATCAACCAATACCCAAGCCCATCTCAATTCAGTACCATCAAAAGTATTTTGGTCCTAATCGACCATTGTACCAAAATGACCAACAATCGCATCCAAAGTACCCAAACTCCTCATGTCAAATGCTAAATAATAATAGAAATAAAACCAATGCTACTTTCTTTTCATCCTTTTGGAAAAACTTCAATCTTTTGAATCATGTTATGTCAACTAGCATCAATAAAAAGCTAGGTGATGGATCAAATATAAGCTTCTAAAATGACAGATGGAAGGGAGAATTATCACTTTCTCTTCTTTTTCCTAATTTATTCTTAGCTAGTACTGACTCTTATATTAAAGTAAATAAAGCCTTCCCTAACAATAAACTTTCATTAACATTTAATAGACAATTAGTTGGAATGCTTGGTAAAGAATGGAAAAAATTTAGAAGCTATAGTATCAGAAGTCCATATTAACCTTCTTGTAAAAGACACAATAATATGAAGATGGAATAATACTGGCAAATTCTTTGTTCAGGAAATGTATAGATGATTAGAGTTTGGAGGATATCACCATCATAACTATGATGTGATTTGAAAAAGTAAATTACCTCTGAAAATTAAGATCTTCATATGGTTAGTTAGGAGAAAAAGAATTTTTACAAAAGTTTACTTGCAAAAGAAAGGCTGTCAAGGCGACATAAAGTGTGTCTTTTGTGATTAAGATGAATGCATTAATCATCTTTTTGTAGCTTGTCCATTTATCAAAAGTATATGGAATTGGATTGGTAGACATAATAATGTTGATTTTGATTTTGATACTTTTGCTGTTTCAATGAAACAGGTTCTATCCCTGTTTTTAGTAAAAAAAAAAACTAATGTCTATTGGATTTATATATTTTTGAATTATTTTACGGAAAATATATGAGTTATATACATGCAACATGAAAATAATTACATGAATTATATGAGGAACATGCACATTAGTTATATGAACTATATACGCGTGATATGAAAAATATACACATAATATGATTTATATAAATATCTTACAATATTAAATTTATATATATGTATATATAATATGCAATATTTTATATGTATATATAATATGAAAATATATACATCTTAATATCCATACATTTAATGAGTGACTTTTGATATCCATACAATTAATAAACAGAACATAAATTATAATGCATTAAATATAATAATAAAGATACACAATTAATACGAATAGAACAATATAATATATATAATACTTATGTTGTTAATTGCAAAAACCTGATAAAATCGCTCTCTATACAAAATACACAAAATAACTAGTCACATTTAATCTCTATATTTAAATCAACGATCAAGATTAATAGTATATTCTATCAATAGCTGAAATTTAATTCAGTCGTGTCCGCCTCATTAGCAGAGGAGACACGAACACCAATTAATGCTATTTTAGATTTTAAATATCTGTATATCTCTTTCTTTCGAAGTCCTCAATATATCTGTATATCTAAAGATGGATTCTGATGAAAAACACCAAAATAGACGAGTTTGTTTCACAAACTATTTTTAGAATGTTAAATTAAGGTTGTCTAATTTGAGCATAAATTGCGAATACCAATACTATTTCGGCATACATTATTAGTTCGAGTTTATTTTAGGGAAGTTAGCATGTATTATTTTAGGAAACATTAACTTCCACTTTAAAATTAATTTGGCATTAATTAATGAATTTAACTAATTGCCTTTTTTTACTAAGGGAGTTGCTATAACAATACGTGTATCCATATCCAGATTGACACTTAAGCAATTTATCTGCATAATTAATCATTAATTTAAGAATAATTCTAGCGTAAATTCTAAAATTCTGTACATCCCTTATTACCATACATACTCAATCAGAGCCGTTCATTTGAGGAGGTCAATATTGTCTTTTTCAACATTTAACAGCTGAGTAAATTTCTTTGACTTAATTAAACTCTCCATTTTGAATGGAAACCGATACAATCAACGGAATATTTTCAGGAATTGGAAATCGTCTCTTGCCAAAATGAAATTAGAAAGAATGAATTGTAAATCAATACCAGAATCGAATAGAAGGATTCATCAGTATCGTCATTTGTTCCTCGCCGACGCTAGGGTTCTTCTTCTGGCTTGATCTTCCTTCCTCTCCGCCAGCATCTACGATCAGGACTACTTAATTGCTCTCTCCTGTTTCGCCTTCTGAAGCCCTATTGACCCGTCCTCGTGGCTCCCTTTTAGGCAATGGAGTCCAGTACCCATGTAAGTGTTTTACATATATTCAATCAAATAGTTCTGAATTTGACATTGTTGCAACAAAGTACAAATTAAAATTGTTACATCTGCTGTTTGTTTGCCATCGAACTGGCTCAACTGTTACTTATGCTGCTGGGGTAAGCTCCATTTTCGTATTGCTCGATTTGTTACTGATTTGGTAATGGTGTTTGATTTTTGGTCAATATGTTGTTGCCCATAAAAAGGACCTTACATATGAGGCTGTGCTATGACAATTATTGAACTGGTAGTGGTTTCGATTTTCAAACGTTTTTTCTTGACTGTTACAAACTTGAATAAGCATTAATGCTTTTGAATAAGTTAGTGCATTGTGTATGTATTCTGTTATAGGATTCAAGTGACTGGTATGATTCAAGTGAGGTGTGCTCACATAACAATGCAAAGCAAAATGCTTCGACATTCTATGCTTCTGATGAGGTATAATATCAATTATTAAATGTTTTTCTAAAGACATCTCATATTTCTCTAATATGAAGAAATGTTTTTTCTCATTACCAGGACGAGGCAAAAGAATGTAACAGCTCCGAATATACATGTGATGAAGAATCCTTACAAGAGTACAGAGAGGTCGTGTCTACACAATTCTCATCAGAGGAAGAAGGTTATCAGTTTTATCTTCATTATGCTAAAAGAAAATGTTTCAGTGTGCGAAAGGATGTCCTCAAGTACAACCCGGATGGCTTACCTGCATTCCGCAAGTTTTGTTGTTCATTTGCTGGATTCAAAAGGCACGTAGAGCCCAAAATTAGAGCAACTCGGCCAAGTAAGCGCGTTGGTTGTCCCGCTTTTCTCAAAGTGAAGTTGGATCCTCGAAGTGGCAAATGGTATGTCTACAATTTCATTGACGACCATAATCATAAATTGGCATCTACCAGGGCAGAGAGTAATCTTCTGAGATCGCATCGGAAAATTCCAGATGATCATATAATATGCATATAAACCTAATTGTTATTGTTTAACAAAACTAGATTCATACTGGACAAATACCAAATTGCTAATAACATTTAAATATGTTGTTTTACCTACCTAGCACATTTATTTCAAATTTGTCTTTCAAGTGTTTAAAAAAGCAAAATTAAAAACCGTACCAAAAAATATCGATTGAAATGAAGCGAAATTTTTATGACATAAGTGAAAACTACAACTCATTCGATTACCGTTTATGTAAAATATGATGGTCCATTTTAATATTTGTATTAATTTGCTTATTTTGTTCTATTTTATAAACGAACAATCATATTTTACATAAATGAACCAATTAACAATTGCATAAATTTAAAAAATTAATTTATATAAAATATTAAAATTCAAATATGCAACTAATTTGAACACCGATCCTTTTTTTAATCAAAACAAGCAAATTAAAAAAGAAACAATTTTTTTTTTCGGTTTTTTAACTAAAACACCAAACTACCAAAAAAAGAAAAGAAAAATTCATATCGCATCATGTTTAGAACTATAGTAATCCACCGATCCATTTGAAAAGACAAAAGTTTTTATTGAAAATAGTACGACAAATTTTTTTTGAATGAAGAAAATAGTACAATATTGATATAAGAGAGAATTATTAGTAATTAATTGGTCAACTTGTTCTATGAAAATTGGATAATTAAATTGATTTAGTAGTTGGACAAATAAATAAATAATTACTTTCATTGATCACTTCTAATTTTCTAATTTGTAACTAAATATTTATAGCACATGTAAACTTATAATTTTTATAATTTATTCTATTGGACAATGAATATGAGATATTTTGTATGTGTATTCTTATCCGTGTAACTTAACGGAAAAAAGTATTCATAAATGAGGAAAAGATTATCGACGACACTTCTAATTATGGAATCAAATCCGCTGCTTGTATAATTCCTCTTTGTTCTCTGTTTGTTTCGATTTGAACCGTTCAAAACTCATCTAACGGTCAAAACACCTGCTTTTTGAATCAAATCACAGTCGTCTGTGACGGTCGATCTATTCGTAACGGTCGGATCAAGACAAACAGAATCAGATTCGGATCCCTAATTATGGCTCTGCCATTCCTATAATTTTCTGTGTAAGAGGCAGAATTCAAATACTGTAACGAGTCTACGGTGTAGGGATTTGGTCCATTGTGTTGTGTACACGAACCACATGACCGTCAGCGACAACCAATGCATGTTGCAGACTTGCAGTGAAAACTTGCACGATCTCGAGAAAAAAATTACATAAAGGGATCAAACATAAACTTTTCAACATATATATAAGATCAAAGTCACTTTAAATGTGAAAAAAAAATATTTCACAGAGTATCAAGAACTTACGTGCGCCACTAATTTTTTTTCAACTTCTGTTCATTTTTCTTAAAATTTCAATGCTACTTTTACATTTTAGAAGCGTAAGAAAAATTTATTTCTCGGATCCTTTATATAAATTCCCGATCTCGACTTAGTGGGATCCCTCTGTTATCTGAGAAATGGAACGTGGAGTCTAAATTAGAAGTTGAAATTCCACTGATATGATAGAATAGATATTTTCAGCTTTTTAAAGATTTGCAAATGATAATATTTAGAATTTTTTGTAAAGGATCTAAAAATGATTTGAATTATATGTACTAGTTCGATGTCTTTAAAAAAATTACAAACGATCGTGGCGTTATTAATATTATCACCTCTAAATTCTTTCGATTCTTTTATTATTTTTTTATTTTCTACTTGACCGTTTTTCTAAATTTTAAAAAAATAGAGACGCAATTAACAATAATATCACTAAATAAATTTTAACTACGACTTATCTGAAAGTTACAGAGAGACACGACTAACAATAACGCCTTTATTTATTGAGACTCATAAAAGACGAAATTAGAAAAAAATAAAAAATATTGAAATAAATTTAGAGACACTACTTAATAAGGGCAGGACCCTTTATAATATTTTTAGAGATCTTAAATTATTACTGTTAAGCCGGTCCGAATTTAAGCTCATTATAAATTTCTTCCTAATATTTACGAAGGGTTATTTAATACGTTATCTAGAGAGAGAAAAACCTAAGAGAGAGAAGCGCGCGGGCGGGTAACATTATCGCTCTCTCGAAAGAAGCACCAGATCTTCAGGTCTTTTTCAATTTAATCCTTTCAACTTATTGCAATTTGCACTTCACACCCTGTGCTCGATATAGAAAGAAGAAACAAACGAAAGGAACCAACGAAGAAAACCAAAGCAGACCTCCCCAGTCTGCCATAGTGCCATGGCTTCTTCCTCTTCCCCTTCTTTTTCTTCTTCTTCTTCCATGGAAAACCCTAGGTCGAAGCCTAATCCCCCCTCTTGCTCCCCCAGACCACCTCCCCACCTCTCCACTCCACCTCGCGTCCAATCGATCTCGCCTTATTCTAGAACAATTTATAGCGACCGCTTCATCCCTAGCCGGATCGGCTCCAACTTCGCTCTGTTCGATCTCGCGCCAACTCCTCTGCCCGCTTCATCCGTCGCCGTCACATCGTCGGATTCCGCCAGGGAGGATTTCGGATCCGGGTCTTATTCAGCTCTCCTTCGATCCGTAATGTTCTCTCCTGGCACGCCAGATGCAGCGTCGCAACAGAGGGTTTTGTCCTCGGTTGGATCGTCTTCTTCGTCTCCGTCCAGTTCGTCTCCGTTTGCTACTCCTAACAGGAATATTTTTCGGTATAAAGCTGAGATTCCAAGAGCTACTAGGCGCTTGCTTTTTGAAGAGGATTCGCTCCAAACTGTTTCTCCGAGTAACTCTAAAGGGCCACGAAAGGTTCCCAGGTCTCCCTTCAAGGTATTGTCCTTTTTTTTCGTTGGACAGAGGATTTTAGGGTTAATAATTTTTCAACTAATAAATTAGCTCTTTGTTTCAACTTTAGTATTTCAACTAATTAGTTAACTCCTTACTTCATCTTTGGTTTTTAGGTGCTTGATGCCCCCGCATTGCAAGACGATTTCTACTTAAACCTTGTTGATTGGTCGTCTCATAATGTTTTAGCTGTTGGATTGGGGAATTGCGTCTATTTGTGGAATGCTTGTAGTAGCAAGGTATTGATTCTGTTTTGTATTTGGTTCAGCCTTACCATTGCACTCTAGCTCAAAAACCATTTAATTTTGCTTCAATTAATGCAAAAAACCCTAATGTAGTGAAAAACCAGTTTTATTTGGTTATTTGCATAATTGCATTTAATACTATTAGGAGCAGAAAACACAAGTGCTTGATAAACTACTCAGAATTCTAGAATTAATTATGATGTGGCAAATCCATGGTATTTTTTTTACAGGTAACAAAGCTGTGTGACTTAGGTGCTGAGGACAGTGTGTGTTCTGTAGGTTGGGCCCAGCGAGGGAACTATTTGGCTGTAGGCACAAACCTTGGAAAAGTTCAGGTGCGTTAATGCCTTTTAATTCTTTATAAATTTTACATTTATGCATTTAAATGTACCTTGCATACCTTTGTAGTTTGTACACACTATTGCAACTGTGATAGCCCATATGAGAGTGCTTCTATCACTCAGACTTCATAATCCGATTCCTTAAATTGTCATGAATCAATTGTAGAATTTTTTTTTTCTTGAGCTTTTCTGTAGTGAACACTCAGAAATGTTTTACAGTAGATGCAGCAGTAAATATCTTCTATCAACATTTTATAATGTTCGTTTTAATTTGGGAGGGCAATCCTAAGAAGCCTACCCTAGGATAAAGCAAAATCTGTTTGTGTTTCGCCTCAACAAACAAATATTCAGTTTAACACAGTTCTTTTGGAGCTCCAGTATTAATGGTTTTCGGGTTCTACTACAGACTACAGAGTATGCCTTGGTCCCAATGTTATATACAAATTATCCAAAATCTATATCATAGTTCCCCGAAGCCCTAATATTGACATTAAAATTATTGCAGAATTTCTCGTTTTTACTAACTCTAATATTGACCTTC